>CM046449.1:36909127-37209127 GCA_025506515.1 Flaveria trinervia | reverse complement strand
CAGCAACAGCACACACAGCAACAGCAACAGCAACAGCAACAGCAACAGCACAGCAACAGCAACAGCAACAGCAACAGCAAAAGCAACAGCAACAGCAACAGCAATAACACAGCAACAGCAGCAGCAACAGCAACAGCAACAGAAACAGCACAGCAACAGCAACAGCAAGAGCAACAGCCAACAGCAACATCAGCACCATCAGCAGCAACAGCAGCAACACACGCAACACCAGCAGCAGCAACAGCAGCAGCAACAGCAGCAGCAACAGCAGCAGCAACAGCAGCAACAGCAGCAGCAACAGCAAGCAGCAAAAGCAGCAGCCCGCAGCAACAGCAGCAGCACAGCAGCAGCAACAGCACCACCAACCAGCAGCACCAACAGCAGCACCAACAGCGCACCAACAGCAGCAGCAAAAGCAGCAGCAACAGCAGCAGCAACAGCAAGCAGCAACAGCAGCAGCAACAGCAGCAGCAACAGCAGCAGCAACACAGCAGCAACAGCAGCAGCAACAGCGCAGCAACAGCAAGCAGCAAAAGCACAGCAGCAACAGCAGCAGCAACAGCAGCAGGCAACAGCAGCAGCAACAGCAGCAGCAACAGCAGCAGCAACAGCAGCAGCAACAGCAACAGCAACAGCAACAGCAACAGCAACTGCAACTGCAACTGCAATGCAACTGCCACAGCAACAGCAACAGCAACAGCAACAGCAACAGCAACAGCAACAGCAACAGCAACAGCAACAGCAACAACAACAGTAACATCAACAGCAACAGCAACAACAACAGCAACAACAATAGCAACAGCAAGGACAACAAGAACAACAACAAAAACAACAACAACAACAACAGCAAGAACAACAACAACTGCAACAACAGTAGCAGCAGCAGCAGCAGTAGCAACAACAGCAACAGCAACAACAACAACAATAACAACAACAACAACAACAACAACAACAGCAACAGCAAAAACAACAACAACAGTATTAGCAACGGCAACAGCAACAGCAACAGCAATAGCAACAGCAACAGCAACAACAACAGCAACAGCAACAGCAACAGCAACAGCAACAGCAACAGCAACAGCAACAGCAACAGCAACAGCAACAGCAACAGCAACAGCAACAGCAACAGCAACAGCAACAGCAACAGCAACAGCAACAGCAACAGCAACAGCAACAGCAACAGCAACAGCAACCAGCAACAGCAACAGCACCAGGCAACAGCACAGCAACAGCAACAGCAACAGCCACAGCAACAGCAACACAGCAACAGCAACAGCAACAGCAACAGCAACAGCAACAGCAACAGCAACAGCAACAGCAACAGCAACAGCAACAGCAACAGCAACAGCAACAGCAACAGCAACAGCAACAGCAACAGCAACATTGTGTCCTTTGTGGCTACTAAATTTTGTTTCGTCTTCTTAACAAACTTTTTCGCCCTTCTGACAGCACTCGCCAGAGCGACATGATATACATTCTCTCTAGTTATTTTATCTACAAGATGTCAATTTCCAATCTTCTCTGCAACTAGACCATCATAGGAATGGACAACAACTGCTAGAAGATCCATGTGCCCCTTTGCAACTTTCACTGTGATATTACTAAGGTTCTCGGTCTTCAACTTTGTCTTATTGGCTTCAGGCACTATATTTGGATAGTGGATGACCCTGACGTTTTTGTCCTCAAGCAGTGGTTCGGAAGGAGTTACTGAGCTAGACACAAAGGCAGTTTAAAGTGGTCTTCCTGAACTAGTTTGAATGGGAGATGAATTATAAAGTGAAGGATTTTGGTCGTAGGATCCTTTCTGTGACCTGTACTTCATCCCCAGTTCCTCCTCTCTTAATTTTAGGATGAAGTCATTTATGTCTAACTTTGCATAAATTGTTTTGTCACAGATTAGACACAAACGAGTCCCATTCTCTGGCAAAACCATCAGCAAAGCTTGACACTTATCTTCCATAGACGTTGTTACCCCTGATGGTGCAGCTCACTCTTCAGATGGGAATCTGTCGATAATATCGTCCAAGCTTTCTTTCCCTATTGAGGAGAAGTTATCAACTCCTTCTTGAGAGCCTTTGCCTTAATGCCTTTAACATTGCATTCCCATCATATCTTTTGACCAAAGCCTCCCATAACTTTTTCGCTTGTTGTTCTCAGAGAACTGATGAAAGATATTTTTCGGTATCGACTGACTCAACAGAGCATACACTTCTTCAGCGGTACTTAGAGATGTTGACACAGGGGTAAGAACAAGAGGACAAACCCATGAAGCAAATGTTTGTCTTCACTCTTGTTTCTTATCCCACATAGAGCCAAAGAAAATTGATATGGCTCTAAAGGATGGAAGTTGGATTGAAGCTATACAAGATGAGCTACATCAATTCAAAAGCAGAATGTTTAGAACCTTTGTCCTCTTCCTCATGAGAAGAATACTATAGGAACCAAATGGGTGTTTAGGAACAAGAAGGATGATAGAGGCATTTTCATCAAAAATAAAGCTAGACTAGTTGTTCAAGGATACACACAAGAAGAAGGGATTGACTACACTGATGTCTTTGCTCTTGTAGCAAGACTAGAAGCTGTTAGGATATTCCTGGCATTTGCTGCATCCAAGAACTTCAAGGTCTATCAACTTGATGTCAAGTGTGCTTTCTTTATGGAATGATTGATGAAAAGGTGTATGTCAAACAACCACCTGGTTTTGTAGTGCCTGATCATCCTGATTATGTCTGTAAGGTTAACAATGCTCTTTATGGGCTACATCAGGCACCACGAAGTGGTATGAGATCTATCTCAGTATCTTTGCAAACATGGATACAGAAGGGGTACTAAGATGGAACTCTCTTCATCAAAGGACAGGGAAATGACTTAATGCTAGTTGAAGTATATGTAGATGACATCATCTTTGGTTCAACTAATCCAAAGCTCTGCAAGGACTTTGAGAAGCTATGAAGGACAGATTTGGAATGAGTGCCTTGGGGGAACTCAATTTCTTTCTAGGAATTCAAGTGAAGCAAGTTAAAGATGGCATCTTCATTAGTCTGTCAAAGTATGTTCAAGACATACTTAAGAGATTCAACATGATTGATTGTAAGATGCTAAGGGACCCATAGCAAGAAACCACTCCCTTGGACCTGATCTAAGGGGGAGGTGTGGATGAACACCTTTCTAGGGCTATGTCTCGGTCACTTATGTCTTACAGCTAACAGGCCTGATATCATGTTTGCTACATGTATTTGTGTAAGATATCAAGCCAACCCTAAGATGTCTCACCTTATCACTATCAAAAGGATTCTAAGATACCTCAAAGGTGCTTCAACATTTGGTCTGTGGTATCCTAAGAATTCTGACTTAAATCTATTTGCTTATATAGATAGTGATTATGGTGGTTGAAACATGACTACAAAGTCCACATCTGGGGGATGTCAGTTTCTTGGTGGAAGGGTTGTCTTATGGCAATGTAAGAAACAATCTTCTGTCTCTGCATCAACTGTTGAAGCTAAATGCATTGTTGCTTCAAGCTGCTCTGCTCAAGTGCTATGGATTCATAATCAAATGCTTGACTATGGATTAAACTTCAAGGAGACTCCTATTCACATAGATAACAACAGTGCTATCTCTATCACATAGAATCCTGTGCGACACTCAAGGACCAAACACATCAACATCAGGGATCATTTAATTTGAGATAATTTTGGAAATGGATTAATTAAACTAGTCAAAGTCCACACAAATGAACAATATGTTGATCTTTTTACAAAGGCTTTTGGTGAATAGAGATTTAAATATCTTATATCAGCTATTGGGATAAGAAACTTTGAGTAGGTTTTTCTTAAAACTAATTCTTATTATTTCTTAAAATCTGGGTGTCCTAAGTTGTCTAGTTCATCACTTTCATAAGCTCTTATTTCTTGGATGAAAATATTTTGAAGACTTTCCTTATTTCTGAAAATTTTGATCCTTCGGAAGATATGCTTTTATCTTCATAAGAAAATCATGCCTTCAAAACAACTAACTGTCTAAGTAATTTACCTTCAGAAGAAATTTCTGAAATATCTTTTGAAGCTTAATACTTTTCTCAGACACATATGTTTTCAAGGACTATTTTCTTCCAAGCAAATTAACTCTCGGAAGCTTTGTTCCTCTGAAAAAAGCATTGAATCTTAATTTTTCTTCCGAAGAAAAATTTTCACAACTCTTAGGAAAATCTTCCGAAGTCATTTTAGCTTCGGAAGCTTTTTCATTAAAACTTTCGAAGATAATTTACCTTTGGAAGCTTTTTGACTTCCAAAAAAACTACTTTTTGACTTCCAAGAAAACTACTTTTTGACCAAAGCAAACTACTATTTTAGAGGTGGACCGACATCTGGATTTCAAAGTTTATCCTCTTTCACTATCTTTGTCTTAAATCCTTTTCAAATATAAACCCAATGGTTCCCCTCTTTTGATCATCTTCTTCTTTCCTCCAAACCTAAACCCCAAATTTCTCTCTGAAATTACTTTCGTTCATCTTTCTTCATCCTAATCTTTCTCAAAAATGGCCAACTTAAACCACAGAATGGAACCAAACTTCTCCATGCAGTTACACTGGCAACATAACCAAGATGCTCTATTACACTCTACGAATGATCCATATTTCTCAGCGGCTTGCTGTTTCTTGACTCTATCAACTACTTCACCTCCCTAACCATTGATCCCACACTATATGAGGATCACCTGCTTGCATTCTGGAAGACCTGCCTGGAGGTCGTTATGGATGGGGAGAAGGTACTGTCTTCCACAGTACAGGGGAAAATAGTTCATCACTCCTCCATCATCAACACTCATCTTCAGCTAGATGATGAAGAAGGTGAAGTGTTCTTTCCCAAGAAAGCTGTCAACCAGTCCTTTGAGCAGGTGGGCTATGAGGGAGATTTTTCTGTCAAGACCTTCAAGAAAGGGAAGGTCTAATCCCAATGGAAATTCCTGCTCCATGTGGTTATCCATAGCTTGTCAAACAAGCATGGAGGATGGGACCAGATTCCTGAAGATCTCTCTTTCATTGTTCATGGGATGGTTCAAGGGGTTATGTTCAGGTACTCGCATTGTTTATACAAATTACTTGCAAACTTGGACTCCTTAGAATACTACAAGTTTCCTAGATATGTTCAACACCTTCTTAACTATGAAGTGGGCTCACAGTTAAGGGGAATAGGTAATATTCTTAAACTGTGACAGAAGAAGCCAGCATCTTTAAAATATTAAGAAAGTCTACTATTGGATTCTCTCGAGTAGAAACAGCCCTTGCCCCAAAAATATTAGAGCTCATTGCTCAAGGTGACAACCTAGCAGCACGAGCTAGTATTGAACCCACACATTCTACATCACAACCACCTCAACAGCCACAAATCATCCTCACCTATGAAAGAAAACACAAACAAACGCCTACACAGACTATTCAGTTTGTGCAGGTCCCCATATATCACCCACACAGGAAGAAGTTGACATTTGAGCTCCCACTTTTCTTGAGGAGTAGACCACTTCCATTACTTCAATGATCAGTGCTAAGGTTCCTCATGCTCAGCCTAATGAGCTCACAAGCCCAAATACCTTAAGCCTTCACTCTGAGTCTTAACACTCAAGTGAACAACCTTCAGGGGACAGTTACCATCCCCAGCCTTTGGACTTAAACCAACCAATTCCCAACCTTGACTTTTATACTGATAAAGATATAGGTTTCAATGAGTAACATGAGTCTTTCTTCTTTTCCCCTACTCAAAGAGAGATGAGTTCTCCTGAGACTCCTACATCTATCCTACATCAGTCACCCACTACTGAGGTGGACACTTCTAAAGATGTTTAGGATGTCCATATGGAAGAGGCTCTCACTTTTGCAAGTGATTCCATCATTAATACCTCAACCATGGCTAATCAGACCATGACACCTCAACTGAGGTTGCCAGTGAGCAGAGGAAATCCAGCAGCCAAGGACTTCAAGCTGGTGATAAGAGAGAGGACTCTGGTCCAATCATCTCATCCCCCAATGATTCTTCTGATGAAGATGAAGGGAATTTGATACTAAGGTGCAAAAATTGTCCAAAACATGCACCAATTTAGTCTCCAAGGTCAGTCATCGTGAATCTCAAGTGACTACCTTGCAAAACAGGGTCAATGATCAGCAACATGAGATTTCTTATCTCCGGGAAAAACTAGCTGGAAGACCTTTAAGAGGAGCTCAATCAGGAACACAAGAGCCTGTGAGTGTGATTGACCTAACTCCTACCTTATCTATGCAAGAGGGTGATGCTAACAAAAAGGAGGAGAAGTCATTACAGACCAGAACTTATGAGTTCTTTAGAAAGTATGGACATTGAGGACTCGCCATCCTCACTTTCAATTGTGCATTCTCAGCAATTCCTCAAGTTCACATTGAGTGGACTCCATAGACTCCTACATATAGAGTCTGTTTAAGGAAGGACTACCAAGGGCTATGTCATCTCCACCAACTTGAAATGACATCATTGGATAGAGGTGTAATGAAAGCAGAAGAGCTCTCATCATTCTTAGAGTTCAAGGACAGCAAGAGTTCTTCAATTTTTAGACCTTAAACTTCTATGAAGGTCTGGATCTAGTCAACATGCCACTTGTCAATCAAAGTCAATCAAGACAAGTGACAGGCTGGCTCAAAGAATCCAAGATAGGATCACTACAGAGTTCAGCATTCAAAAGGAAACTAAGGCAATCAGGCAATGTCATCAGTCAACTGGATGTTGAGGCAGACCCTAAGATTAGTTTCATAAGGGAAACCTTGACTGAAGGCACTGTGACAGAACCTGAGAGCCCTGTCTCATCATCATCAACAACTATAAATATTCATACCATTTTGAGTCACCTGTGGTGAAGGTGCACCTCAACCTCTCTCTAGCCAAAGCTTGGAAGCTACACCAAGCAATTAGAGCCAAAGCTCTCTCCCACTGAGTCACAAAGGTCTGTGAGTGATAAAAGGAAAAGAAATATGACTTTGAAGAGATTGAGGAGGAGGAGAGAAGAGAGGAAAAGTAAGTTGCGGGGAGAAGGTTCCTTTACTTGGGCTGCAAGACTCATGGAAACTGATATCAGGGTGCCCCCAGACAAACAACTCAAGATGATGAGTTGAGGGCAGTCGGGATAAATTACTTGCAGACTAGGAACTATGACATTGATAATGTCATTTCTCTCCCCTTAGAGGAATTGAATGAACTGGTTGACATGGAAGTGTAAAAAGAGAGAAAGAGACAGAAGATGCAGAGCTACTGATTCAAATCAAAGAAGAAAGAAGAAAAAAAGATTATACAAGCATATGCCTACTCTCTCCCCAGTTTAAGAAAGTCCTGCACATGAGGATGTGGTTCAACAAAAACCTCAGGTAGACAAAGAAAAAGACAGGATCAAAATGATCAACTACTTGAGTGCCACACGCCTCTATCAGGCAGATGCACTTTTCCCTTATCCTATGACTATATTGAGTTGGAGTACCTAAAACAACTTGAACTTGAGATAGTCACGGAAAAAAGATCATGTAAGGCCCCATTCCTCGGACGCTTACAGCTAGCCAATCATTGCTCACAAAACATATAATTACATTTAACTTTCATAAAAAAAATCATAGCAGAACATTTAAGTAACTTTTCATTTCATAAAACTATTGCAAGTTAATACAATCATTCATGACATATTTCATTTGTTCACATTACAATGTAAAAACAGTAACAAAAGAATGCCATCCAAAATGCCATGTAGCTCCCCCGTGCCATCCTCAGCAATGCTCATTGCCAACTGGAAAATGCATAAAAGTTAGCGTCGCTGAGTGAGTTCTACTTTACATAAAAAATACTTACTTTCATTAAACCGTTATTTACTTTTGCATGTGATCACACATCATACATACACATAGATAGTATCATTATTATCTTCATCATTCGTTCATTTACTTCCATTAATTCATCGTACGTCATTACCATTAACTTTCATTATTTCCTTTCATTCCATCAAAACCATGAACCTTACCCTACCATCATGCATAAAGCTGGTACTGGGCCGGGGTCCATCATAGGCCCCGTCATGGCACACAGCAGCGTGGCCACAGTACCTAGGGTAAGTTTAGGTGTAACATTGCCATGTGCTATACCCGCCGTCATGCATAAAGCTGATACTATGCCGGGGTCCATCATTGACCCCGTTATGGCGCACAATAGCCTGGCCACAGTATCTAGGGTAAGCGACAAAGGTCTAACATATGGTCAATCACAAAGAAATACCCGATGTGCAAGGCTTGCAAGACTTTCTTTACTTTCCATCGTTCATTAATGCATGCATTGATTCATAATGTCCTCTTTCATTATCTTCCACTTTACGTTACGTAATACTTACATATCATTCATTAACACTCAATGTAAAGTCACGGGAAAATAATCATACAACAAGGAACATAAACAGTCATCATCAATCATACAGGGCATCATACATACATAAATACATCATACATACCATTATGCATAAGCATCAAACATACAATAACATGCCCATCATAACATCTATGACCATAAAAGTCAACTTATATAGCCCCGAGGAACCTCCCAAGTCAAAGCCTATATTACACTTTTTCCGTAGAAAGTCTAAGTGTTCATCCGCATTTCTTCCCATTACTCATCCGCATTCGCTTACTTAGTAGTTAATACTCATCCGCATTAACTATTCATCCTCATTTCTTCCCATTACTCATCCGCATTGGCTTACTTAGTAGTTAATACTCACCCGTTTAACTGTTCATCCGCATTTCTCCCATTACTCATTCGCATTAGCTTACTTAGTAGTTAATACTCATCCGCATAAACTGTTCATCCACATTGACTTACTTAATAGTTAATGCTCATCCGCATAATGTTCATCCACATTAACTTTCCATTACTCATCCGCATTGACTTACTTAATAGTTAATGCTCATCCGCATTAATGCTCATCTGCATTGACATCCCATTACTCATCCGCATTGACTTACTTATTAGTAATGTTCATCTACATTAACTGTCATCACATTGACTTTCCTTTACTCATCCACAATTCTTCTGCATACTTAGGCAGATTCTAAAACTTAAACATATGAGCCCTAAACATCATACCTTAGTTCCAAACACCATCAATCATGTTCTAAGCTTAAGTCTTACATTCTAAGCCTTAGAAACACAACCATACATCAACAATCAAGAACATAGTCCAACATCACATCATAACATCAATATACACATAGTCATACATACGGGTTTATAACCCAGTTAAATGAAAACATACATTCGTGTATTCCAGCTCCAAGATCGGTTAAAAAACTAGTAAAAGAGGGGTTCTAGAAGTCACCTTTGCAGCATTTGGGTATGGCTTCTTCCAAACTCGTTTGCAATTGAGTTCAACCGCCTAGAAACCCACTAAAAACATACCCGAACACATAAAACTCAGTGTTGCTGAGTGAGTTCTCGTTTTACAATAAAACATACTTTACTTTCATTAAACAGTTGTTCACTTTGCATGTGATCACACATCATACGTACACATAGATAATATCATTATTATCTTCATCATTCGTTCATTTACTTCCATTCATTCATCGTACGGCATTACGATTCACTTTCATTACTTCATTTCTTCCATCAAAACCATGAACCTTACCCTACCGTCATGCATAAAGCTGGTACTGGGCCTAGGTCCATCATAGACCCCCCTGTCATGGCGCATAACAGCCTGGTCATAGTACCTAGGGTAAGTTGAGGTGTATTATTGCCATGTGCTTACCCGCCGTCATGCATAAAGCTGATACTGGGTTGGGGTCCATCATTGACCCCCTGTCATGGCACACAGCAGATTGGCCACGGTATCTAGGGTAAGCGACAAAGGTTCTATACATATGGTCAATCACAAAGAAAGACCCCGATGTGCATCTTTTTGGGGTAGCTAACCCACACACCGTTGGGCTAACACCCTACAATAGGGCGTGTCCTGATATACAAGGCTTGTAAGACTTTCTTTACTTTCCATCGTTCATTAATGCATGCATTTAGTAATCATGTTCCTCTTTCATTATTTTCCACTTTACGTTACATAAAAATTTCATATCATTCATTAACATTCAATGTAAAGTCACGGGAAAATAATCATACAAGAAGGAACATAAACAGTCATCATTATCACACAGGGCATCATGCTACATAACATACATCATACACATCATGCATAAGCATCAAACATACATCATAACATGCCATCATAATATCTATGACCTCAAAAGTCAACTTATATAGCCCCCGGGTACCTCCCAAGTCAAAGCCTAAATTACACTTTTTTCCCAGAAAGTATAAGTGTCCGCATTTCTTCCCATTACTCTCCGCATTGGCTTACTTAGTAGTTAATACTCATCCGCATTAACTATACATCCGCATTTCTTCCCATTACTCATCCACATTGGCTTACTTAGTAGTTAATACTCATCCGCATTAACTATTCATCCGCATTTCTTCCCATTACTCATCCACATTGGCTTACTTAGTAGTTAATACTCATCTGTATTAACTGTTCATCCGCATTGACTTTTCATTACTCATCTTCATTGAATTACTTAATAGTTAATACTCATCTGCATTAACTGTCATCCACATTAACTTTCCATTACTCATCGCATTGACTTACTTAATAGTTAATACTAATCCACATTAACTGTTCATCCGCATTGACTTCGCATTGACTTATTTATTAGTTAATGCTCACCCGCATTAACTGTTCATCCACATTGACTTTCCATTACTCATCCGCATTTGTTCTGCATACTTAGGCAGATTCTAAAACTTAAACATATGAGCCCTAACATCATACCTCAGTTCCCAAACACCATCAATCATGTTCTAAGCTTAAGTCTTACCTTCTAAGCTTTAGAAACACAACCATACATCAACAATCATGAATATAGTCCAACATCACATCATAACATCAATATACACATAGTCATACATACGAGTTTATAACCCAGTTAAATGAAAACATACATTCATGCATATCCAGCCCCAAGATCGGTTAAAACCAGTAAAAGAGGGGTTCTAGAACCCTCCTTTGCAGCCTTTGAGTATGGTTTCTTCCAAACTCGTTTGCAGTAGAGTTCAACCGCATAGAAACCCACTAAAAACATAGCCGAACACATACAAACACATATAAGCATAAAATCGAGGATATGACAAGTCATGAACACCATAAACACATGAATTCATACCTTGAATTCGAATTCTTTCTTGTTCTTCGTTCAAAACCGAGAGTTTTCTGCTCTGTTTCCTTATCTCTCTAAAATATCTGAGAATTTGTGTGTAGAGAGAGTGATCGGCGGCCATTCCACCTTTATCACTAACTTTTCAAAGATTTTGTCCTTTTTGTCACTTTTAAACCCTAGACTTGGGTTTTATTTATTTTTTCATTCTTTTTAATCACTTTATTCTTTTTTTCTTTTTGTTTAAATAAATAACCGCGCGTTACAAATCACCAAAAGGAAACTAAGGGAAGAAGCTGCAAAGTCAAGAGCCAACATCCAAAAGAGTATGAAGAAATTTGTAGACAGGGAGAGGATGATGAGCTTCTTGAAGCTGTATGGATTCTCCGGAAGGAGACTTGGTCCTATGTCTCCGTCCACTATGGATGAGCATATCGGGATAATCAGGAGAAGATCAAAAATGGAAAGCTGATAGACTTACACTCCCCTCCAAGTCAAGCTCCACTGAAGTAGAGGTTAAGGTTGAAAAACCTAGAACAACACAACCTGAACTCCTACTTAGACTCAGCAAGCTTCATCTTCTGATACACCACAGGCTTAGACTCCCTCTCCTTCTAAAACTATAAGAGAGGAAGACCCAACTAAGAAAGACAAATAAGATCAACCAAGTGCTACAGGCCAGTCTTCTTAGTTAAAAGGAACAAAAAGAAAGAAAAGCATGGGTTCAAAGCCAAAACCAAGAAGAAGAAAGAAACATCCTTTTCAGAATATCAGGATGAGTCAGAACATCCAGAGGATATGCAACCAGAGGATGCTCCATTATCTCCCATTCAAATAGCTCCACTAGCATCAGAAAAATCCATCTTGTCCTGGACATACACTACAAATCCAGAAAGATGGCATGTCATTAGAGATCAAGGCAATGAGAATGTCTATACATGGCAAAATATGTTTAATCTGCCTCTCCATAATCTCTTTGATTTGAGAAGACATTTTGAGAGTTTGAGTGATCTTGATCATCTCATGAAGAAAGGGATGGTCATCATCATAATGAGAATGTTGATATCTGAAGTCTTCAAAGTGTTTTAGTAGCATCAGCCTAGGGGGAGTTTGAAAGGATTATATATTAAGGCTAATGCAACTCAAACACTCAAAGTCTCCTGCGTGCATGCACATGTGCATTGAAGACAAATGCTTCAGAAGTTTCACATATGCAACAGATATATTCTATGTGAAATCTTCCGAAGCCAAGACCAATATCTTCTAAAGTGAAAGATGAAGTCTTCTGAAGCTTCAGAGACAAAGTCTTCTGAAGCCAACACTTGAAGACATAGTTCTTCTAAAGACTTTTAGTATACATGCTTATTGATGTATTACATAAAGTTGGACCCTTTCCGCTACAACTCTGTAAAGTCACCAACTACATAACTTGGTGAAAAGGTTGTAGAGATTAATGAAGATGCTGATGCAACCCAAACATCCCAGGCTTATCCTGTTTGCATGCTACACAAGTACTGAAGAAGAATGCTTCAGAAGTTTCACACATCAACAGAAATACTCTAAGTGTCAAATCTTCCAAAGCCAAGACCAATATCTTCCAAAGCCAAACATGAAGTCTTCTGAAGCCTCAGAGACAAAGTCTTCCGAAGCTTCAACTTATGAAGACAGATTTCTTCCGAAGATTTTTAAGATATGCTTTATCTGATGTACTTTTCTGTAAAGCTAGACACCTTTCCGCTGCGACTCTGCAAGTCACCAACTAACATGGTTTGGTGAAAAGGTCCATGCTTTTGGTAACTATACATTGAGGTCTTGAGTCTGTAACTTTCTACTTTATGTACTTTATCCTTTTTGTAATAGAAAGAAGTGAGCTATGGCATGTCATAGTCACTAGTCAAAAGGCAATATTCTTTTGACTCTACAATTGATTTTGTGTGTGTCTAGTCAATTGTATCCAGCTGGCTTTCAAAGTATAGCCAGCTGTAGGATGTAGTATAAGTATCTCATGTTCTTGTATCTTTTATGTATGCTTTGTAACACTTGTAATAGAACATAGAGAAAGCAATATACTGCATTCTTGAAAACCATACACCGTGTTCTTTATGTTCTGTCTCTTACATTACTTGTGTTCTTAGTGTCTTATCTTGGTTAATCCAGTTTTGTTTGATTAAAGTTTGGTTAATCTCCTCTTTGTGTGTTGTGTTGTAACTCACACCCTTCAACGATCCTGCATTTGGTATCAGAGCATTCAGGCTCTTGATATAAGATCTCACCATCTTAAGATTCCTCACACACACAAATACCAAACTTTTCAAATGGCATCCATTTCCAAAACTGATATGGAAACTGGAACCATGAACAAGTCCCCACTGATCACTCTTGATGAGTTTGACACTTGGTGTTTAAGAATGGAAGGTTTGATCAGGTCTCTTGATTCAAGAATGTGGGAGTCTATTGAGAATGGACCTTTCATACCCAGCACACCCTTTGCTACTGGTGCTGGTATGATCCCCAAGGATGTGGCTAACTACTCTGATGAAGATAGGAAGAGAGTAGAGATAGACATGAAAGCCATGACAGCTCTTCAAACTGGCCTTCGAAACTCTGTGTACAGAGGTTTCAAGAAGTGCAAAACAGCTAAGCAGCTGTGGGATGCACTAAAACTGATGTATGAGGGTTCTTCTGAAGCCAAGGAGAACAAGAAGGATCTCCTGAAGTAGCAGTTTGAAACTTCACCTTCAAAACAGTGAGACCATGACTTAGCAATACTTCAGGTTATGTTGAGATTATGGATACCCTAGTGGATGGAGGAGTTTTCTCTTGAGAATAGAGACATTGTAAGGAAGTTCATGTCTTCACTTCCTAGGCAATGGACACACTACTGTGTGGTGATCAAGAGAACTGAAATCTCAAAACTCTCACTCTGACAGAGCTATATGGGATTCTCAGTGGCTACCAGATGGAGATGAACATGCAGGGTTCATCTAGCAACTCCAACAATTAAATGGGTTCAGCCCTACATGTGGTTGAAAGGGATAGCATAGACCCAAACATCATCTTATATGCTACCCTGAAAACTCACCCAGGGTCCTTTCATCACCTTCCCAGAGACACCAAGGGAGAACTACACTCAAGGAAGCCCATTCCAAGAGACAAGCTCTTCTCAAGCATTTGTGTCTTTGATGAAAGCTGTGGCAACTCTCTTTTCACTCTTGAAGACCTGGACTGTATCCTCCAGATGATCTGAGTACATGGAAACAGTCCATCAGATGGCTCTTCTCACTCACCGAGCCAAGAAGTTCTACAAGAGGACCGGAAGAAGTTCCCGAGCAATGCAATCAGTGAAAAGTTTGGACTAGACAAAGGCAAAGTCAAGTGTTACAACAGTAACTTGATGGGCCACTTTGCCAGAGAGTGTAAGGCACCTAGAACCAATGTAGCCAAACACAATCCAGACCAAACTACACTACCAAAGTTTTCCATAATGAGAAGTCAAAGCAGCAAGCTGCTGTTGCTGTTGAAGAAGGAGGCTTTGACTAGAGCTTCAGGTGGAAGATGCTTCTCCAAACCAAGCACTGATGGTAGATCATGATGAAGCCAAGGTATTGGAACATCTCTATACTCTGAATGCATTGCTAAAGTTAACAGGTACATGACCTATAACTTGGAACTAAGATCTGATGTTGAGTCCTTAAACATTTTAAAATCTGATTTTAGAAAGTCTAAAAATGATTATAAGCTGAAAATAGAGGACTTAGAGAAACCCATGTCAGTTCTAAACATGAACAAACAATTTTAGAACTCAAATTAAAGATCTCATAAACCCTAACTAGTGCCAGGCTGAGCTTGTGATCAGCAAAGCCAGGGCAGAAAAGAGTGTTCTTGAAGAAGAGACCTTCAAGAACATGATATCCTCATCCCTGCACAACAAAGTGTGCTATCAAAACAGACAGGGACTGGGATCAAATAAGTAGCTCCTCCACACACAATCTTGTCTGTAAGACCCCCTAGGTGTGGAACTTGTGAAGATGAGCTCCTCTCATAGATCCTATGAGTGAGGAGGATGAAGAAGAGATAGTGAAGAATCCCTCTACTAAAGTCAAGAGGATTCCAAGAAGGGCCACTATCCTTCTGAGGAGAAAGTGAAGACTGTGATGACCAAGTCCATGAGAAAGAACTTGATCAAAGAGCAAAGAAAGGCAAGGAATGCTCAAGAGATCAAGGCTGCTTTTGACTCTAAGCAGAAACAAGTTTTTATTTATGCAGGGTTTAAAGTGGTAAGGACTGAAGACATCAACCAAAAATCTTCTGCTAAGATTCTGGTTCTTGTTCAACTTATCTCAGTAGCAAGAAGAAGATTGATTTGCTGTGTACACTACTGCACCCTGGACCATCAAACTCCAAGCACAGTCCTCAGCCCAAGAGGACTGTCTCAGCACCTGTAAAGATGAAGGTGGAGAAGGGATGTGACCAAAAACAGTCTTATTCTCAAGAAAAGGCTCTTATGAAGAAGATGAATTGTGTTATGTGTGACAGCACTACTCCCATTGCCAAGGATTGTCCTTCAATCCTAAAGGTACTGTCCATATGACCAAAACAAAGATTTCAAAGAGTTTGAAGAAGATTCAAGCTTTGAAAGGAAAACCTGTTTCCTTCGGAAGCTCAAATCTAAGAAGAAGCAAGTGGAAAATTAACTTGGGAGAAAAATTGGCTCGGAAGAAAGGAATTCTTCCGAAGCACTGAAGTCTACTGCAGTGTCTGCAGAATCTTCCGAAGGATCAGTCATCAAAACATCTGAAGTTCCAAAAGCTTATGAAGTTTTGAAGGTCAAGTCCAAGACTCCAAGGGGTGTGGATGTCTAAGAAAGACCAAGTGACTGAGATTTCTCCAACAACAACAGCTCAAGATGCTCTTAGTACAACCATAGGATCTATTACTGTTGAATTACCTTCTGTAAATAACCCCAAGACAAGCAAGGTTTGGGTTTCCAAATGAAACTAATAATTTTCCTTTGTGCAGGGACAGCTGAAGACAGACAAAAATGTCTGGATCATAGATAGTGGTTGTTCGAGGCACGTGACAGGCAATAGGTCACTACTCCAGAACTTTGAAAGGATTGATGGAGGACCAGTTGCGTTTGGAGGAGATGAAGGTCGTTACATTTTTGGAAGGGGCAAGGTCACAAATGGTAAGCTCAGCATTGAAAAGGTAAACTTTGTTAGGGAGCTTGGATACAATCTTCTGAGTGTATCTCAATTTTGTGATGAGAGTCATAACATGCTCTTTACTGAGCATGAGTGCATTGTTCTTAAGCCTGGTGTCATCATTCCTCATGAGCATATCCTGCTTAGAGACCCTGGAAAGAAACATATACAAGATGGATTTGCAAGAAACCTCTCCCTCCGAAGAAGTTTCATGCTTTCTATCTAAAGCCAATAGTGATGAGTCTTTCTATGGCATAAAAGAATGTGCCATGTAAACTTTAAGAACATGAATAAATGATTAAGCATGATCTGGTAACTGGAATGCCAAAGAAAGAGTTTACAAGTGATGACCACTGGTTGCATGCCTGAAAGGGAAGCAACATAAGGTATCTCATAAGCCTAAGGAAATGAACTCCATCACTACACCCTACACTTGTTATATATGGATCTCTTTGCCCCACCAGTGTAATGAGTTTAGGAAGGACCTTATACTGTCTAGTGATCATAGATGATTTTACAATATTCACTGGGTCTCTTCCTTAGAACTAAGGATGAGACTCCTCAGATTCTGAAGAATTTCATCTTCAAGATTGAGAATCAGTCTGATCACAAGGTCAAAATCATAAGATTGATCAAGGAACAGAATTCAAGAACCAAACCCTTGATACATTTCTGATGAAAAAGGTATTGCAAGACAATTTAGTGCTCCCAGGACTCCTCAGCAAAATGGTGTTGCTGAGAGGAGAAACAGGACACTATTGAAGCTGCAAGAACCATGTTGTCTGACTCTAAAGTGCCTATCACCTTCTGGGCAGAGGCAGTCAACACACCTGCTATGTGCAGAACAGAGTTTTAGTAGTTAAGACTCATGGCAAGACTCTTTATGAACTTTGGCACAAGAGAAAACCTTTCATTGGTTTTCTCAGGTCATTTGGATGTCCTTGCACCATCTTGAATACCAAAGATCAAATTGCCAAGTTTGCTGAGAAATCAGATGATGGACACTTTATTGGATATTCTTCCCAAGCTAAGGCTTATAGAGTGTACAATCTCAGAACTAGAATAGTTGAGGAGTCAGCCAATGTGACCTTCAATGAACACACACCATGTGTTGCTAGTTCTGGTCGAGATTGGCTATTTGATCCTGATTTGGTTACCAACTATTTTAACAAAGCTTGTGAGAATATTTCAGGTTCTGCAGAAATTTAAACACAGGCGATCCTGACCCAAGATTTGAGCTAGGAAGACCTTCAAGTCATACATCTTCAGCTCCAGTTGGAACTACTTCTGCAAATGAGGTTTCTATCAGCACAACAATGACAAATTCAGCTGATACATCTTGTATGCCTTCAAATTCCAGCTCAGAGGCTCTACAACCAGATAAGAACACCTCAACTATGGAAGGCAACAATGGTGATGGTGACAGTGACCAAGAATTTCTTGATGCCACTAACCACAGCATAGATGAGAACATTAATGATGTCACACACTACTTGGATCAAGTTTCACTTGAAAAGTGTGCTGATGTGGTGGAGAAAACATCTATGCCAGATCTAAATTTTTCTAATTTAGATCTTTCTCAACAACTTGATGTGATTCCTCAGCTTAGGAACCACAAGTCTCATCCTACCACAAACATCATTGGAGATGTTGTCTCCGGGAAAGACAAGAGGACAAACCCATGAAGCAAATGTTTGTCTTCACTCTTGTTTTCTATCCCAGATAGAGCCAAAGAAAGTTGAGGAAGCTCTAAAAGATGGAAGTTGGGTTGAAGCTATGCAACAAGAGCTGCTTTAATTCAAAAGACAGAAAGTTTGGAACCTTTGTCCTCTTCCTTTTGGGAACACTACCATAGGAACCAAATGGGTGTTTAGAAACAAGAAAGATGATAGACGCATTATCATCAAAAACAAAGCTAGACTGGTTGTTCGAGGATACACACAAGAAGAATGGATTGACTACACTGATGTATTTGCTCCAGTGGCAAGATTAGAAGCTGTTAGGATATTCCTGGCATTTGCTGCATCCAAGAACTTCAAGGTCTTTCAACTTGATATGAAATGTGCATTTTTATATGGAGTGATAGATGAAGAGGTTTATGTTAAACAACCACCTGGTTTCGTAGATCCTGATCATCCTGATTATGTCTGCAAGCTTGATAAAGCTCTCTATGGGTTACATCAGGCACCCAGGAAGTGGTATGAAACACTGTCTGAATCTCTGTAAACATGGATACAGGAGAGGTACTATAGATGGAACTATCTTCATCAAAGGACAAGGAAAAGACATATTGCCAGTTCAAGTATATGTGGATGACATCATCTTTGGTTCCACTAATCCAAAGCTCTGCAAAGACTTTGAGAAGCTGATGAAAGACAGATTTGAAATGAGTGCCATGGGGGAACTCAATTTCTTTCTGGGCATTCAAGTGAAGCAAGTTGAAGATGGCATCTTCATAAGTCAGTCAAAGTATGTTAAAGACATACTCAAAATGTTCAATATGACTGACTGTAAGATTGCTAAGACACCCTTAGCCAGAAACCACTCCCTTGGTCCTGATCTTAAGGGGGAGTGTGTAGATGAACACTTATACAGGGCTATGATTGTGTCTCCTATGTATCTTACTGCTAGCAGGCCTGATATCGTGTTTTCTACATGCATCTGTGCAAGATATCAAGCCAACCTAAGATGTCTCACCTTATCACTGTCAAAAGGATTCTAAGATACCTCAAAGTGCATCAGCACTTGGTCTATGGTATCCCAAGAATTTTGACTTCAATCTGTATGCTTATACAGATAGTGATTATGGTGGTTGCAATATGATTGCAAAGTCCACATCTGGGGGATGTCAATTTCTTGGTGGAAGGGTTGTCTCATGGCAATGCAAGAAACAATCCTGTGTCTCTGCATCAACTGCTGAAGCTTAATACGTTGCTGCCGCTAGCTGTTGTGCTCAAGTGCTTTGGATTCAGAATCAAATGCTAGACTATGGGTTAAATTTCAAGGAGACTCCAATCCACATAGACAACAACAGTGCTATCTCAATTACAGAGAATCCTGTGCAACACTCAAGGACAAAGCACATCAATATTAGGTATCATCTAATAAGAGATAACTATGAAAAGGGATTAATTAAACTAGTCAAGATTCACAAAGATGAACAATATGCTGATTTGTTTACAAAAGCTTTTGATGAACAAAGATTTAAATATCTAATATCAGCTATTGGGATGATCAACCTTGAGTAATTTTTCTTAAAACTAATTGTTATTTTTTCTTAAAAAAATGTGTGTTCTAAGTTGTCTAGTCCATCATCTTCATAAGCTCATGTTTTCCTTGGAATAAAAAAAACCCTTTCTCTGAAGACGTTCCTTAGATTAATTGATGATTTTATACATCGGAAGTTATGCATTTTAACTTCGGAAGAAAATCATACTCTAAAATATTTAACTGTCTAAGAAATTTTTCTTTTCAGTTTTATCTTCCGAAGCTTAAATAGTTATCTTAGACACTTACTTATTTTCAAGGACCTTTTCCTTCCGAAGCAAAAATTAATTAACTCTCGGAAGCTTTGTTGATCTCTATACAAAGCACTCAAGTCTTAATTTTTTCTTCTGAAGCAAAATCATCAAATACTCTCAGGAAATTCTTCTGAAGTCATTTTAGCTTCGGAAGCTTTTTTCATTAAAACTTCCGAAGATAATCAACCTTCGGAAGCTTTTTGACTTTCAAGAAAACGACTTTTTGAGCAAAAAGTAAACTAGTTTTTCAGAGGTGGGACCGACATCCGGATTTTAAAGTTTATCCTCTTTCATTAAACTTTATCTGAAATCCCTCTCTCATATAAACCCAACGGTTTCCCCCTCTTCTATCATCTGCTCTTCCTCCAAACCTAAAAACCCAAATTTCTCTTTAAAATTTCTTTCTTTCTTCTTCATGTCTAAGCTACCTCACAATGGCCTACCTTGCTCACAGAAATGATCACAACTTTACCATGCAGCTACACAGACAACACAATCAAGTTGCTCTGTTATGCTTTGAGAAAGATCCTCATTTCTCAGAGGTTTGTCGTTTCTTGTCTCTGTCCAACTACTTCACCTCCCTAACCATTGATCCTCCACTCTATGAGGATTAGTTGCTTGAATTCTGGAAGACCTGCCAAGAGGTCATTATGGACGGGGAGAAGGCACTGTCTGCCACAGTGCAGGGGAGAACAATCTTCATCACTCCGGCCATCATCAACCGACATCTTTAGCTGGATGATGAAGACGGTGAGGTGTTCTTCCCGAAGGAAGCTATAAATAATTCCTTTGAGCAGATGGGGTATGAGGGAGATTTCTCTGTAAAGACCTTTAGGAAAGGGAAGGTCTTATCCAAATGGAGATTCCTACTCCATATGGTCATTCACAGCTTATCAAACAAGCATGGTGGATGGGACCAGATTCCTGAAGATCTCTCCTTCATAGTCCATGGAATGGTTCAAGGGGTCAAATTCAGGTACTCTCTGTTTGTTTATACAAATTTGCTTCTAATTTAGACTCCTTAGAGTATTACATGTTTCCTAGATATGTCCAGTACATTCTTAACTGTGAACTGGGCTCACAGTTAAGGGAAACAGGTAACATTCTTAAATTGGGACAGATGAAGCCCGGCATCTTTAAAATACTGAGAAAGTCCACTGTTGGATTCTCTGGGGTAGAAACAGCCCTAGTCCAAAAAACGTTAGAGCTCATTGCTCAAGGTGACAACCTAGCAGTACAAGCTAGTGTTGAACCCACACCTGCTACTTTCCAACCACCTACACAGCCTCAAATCTCCATCACCTACCAAAGAAAATCCAAACGAACCCCTGCTCAGACTATTCAGTCTGTGGAGGCTCCCATATACTCACCCATACAGGAAGAAGTGGATACTGGAGCTCCCACTTCTCCTGAGGAGCAGACCACTCCCATTTTTTCAAGAATCAGTGCTGAGGTTCCTCATGCTCAGCCTGATGAGCTCACTAGCCCTACTGCCTTAAGCCATCACTTTGAGTCTCAACACTCAAGTGATCAACCTTCAGGGGACAGTTACCATCCCCAGCCTATAGACCTCAACCAACCAATTCCCAACCTTGACTTCTATACTAATGAAGATCTAGGTTTCAGTGAGTATAATGAGTCTTTCTTCTTTTCCCCTACTCAAAGAGAGATGAATACTCCTGAGTCTTTGACATCTATCCCACATCAGTCACCTACAACTGAGGTGGACACTCCTGAACCTGTTCAGGATGTCCATATGGAAGAGGCTCTCACTTATGCAAGTGATTACATCATTAAGACCTCAACCATGGCAACTCAGCCCACTGACATCTCAACTGGGACTGCTAGTAAGCAGAGGAAATCCAGTGGCCAAGAACTTAGAACTGGTCATGAGAGAAAGGACTTTGGTCCAATCTTCTCCAACCCCAGTGATTCTTCTGAAGAAGATGAGGGGGATCTGAGACTAAAATTGCAACAACTATCCAAAACATGCACCTATTTAGTCTCAAAGGTCAGTCACCTTGAATCTCAGGTGACTACCTTACACAATAGGATCAATAATCAGCAACTTGAGATTTCGTATCTTAAGGAAAAACTAGCTGGGAGACCCTTAAGGAGAGCTGAACCAGGAACACAAGAACGTGTGGATGTGATTGATCTATCCTCCAGCTCACCTATGCAAGTGGGTGATGCTACCAAAAAGGAGGAGAAAGTCTTTACAGCCACAGAACCTGGGAGTTCCTCTGAGATAATGGACATTAAGGACTCACCATCCAAACTTGCAACTGTGCATTCTCAGCAACCTCCCTTAGTTCACACTGATGTGGACTACACAGACTCCTTCACAGAGTCTATTTGAGGATAGGATACCAAGGGCTATGTCACCTTCATCATCCTTCAATCACATCATTGGATGGAGGTATGAAAACAACTGGAAGGTCCTCATCATCATAAGAGTTCAAGGATAGCAAGAAGTCTTAAATTTTTAGACCTTGAACTACTATGAAGGTCTGGATCTAGTCAACATGCCACTTGTCAACCCAAACCAATCAAGACAAGCTGACAGACTGGCTAAAAGAATCCAAGACAGGATCATTGCAGAGTTTAGCCTAAGAAGGAGACTAAGGCAATCAAGCAATGTCATCGGTCAACTGGATGTTCAGGCAGACCCTAAGATTAGCTTCATAGGGGAAACCTTGACTGAAGGTCCAGTGAAAGAACCTAAGAGTCCTGTCTCATCATCTCCAACTGCTGCAGAGATCCATATTCCTTCTGAGACACCTGCTGGTGAAGGTGCTTCTCAACTTCTCTCTGGCCTGAGCTCAGATGCTGCAACAAGCAATGAAGGCCAAAGCTCTCTCCACCCTGAGTCACAAAAGTCTGTGAGTGACAAAGGAAAAGAAAGATGACATCTGAGGAGATTGAGGAGGAGGAGAGAGAGAGGAAAAGAAATCTGAGGGGAGAAGTTCCTCATCTGGGTCTTCAAGACTCATGGAGTCTGCAATCAGGGCTGCCCCCAGACCAGATACTCAGAGTGATGAGTTAAGGGCAGTCAGGATTAACTATCTGCAGACTAGGAACTATGACACAGATAGTGTCATCTCTCTCCCCTTGGATGAGCTAAATGAACTGGTTGACCTGGAAAGGTCAAGAGAGAAGAAGGAGGCAGAAGATGCAGAACTCCTACTACAAGTCAAAGAAGAGAGAAGAAGAAAAAGAATGTACAAAGATATGACTGCCTTCTCCCAAGTTCAAGAAAGTCCTATGCAAGAGGATGTGGTTCAACAAGAACCTCAGGTAGACAGAGAAGAAGATAGAATCTAGATGATCAACTACCTGAGTGCCACAGGCTTCTACCAGGCAGATGCACTTCTTCCCTGCCCTATGACTATGTTGAGTTTGAGTATTTAAAACAGCTTGAGCTTGAGATAGTAAAGGACAGAAAGACAACAAAGAAGAAGCTTAGGGAAGAAACTGCAAAATCAAGAGCCATCATCCAAAAGAGTATGAAGAAATCTACTGATAGGCAAAGGATGATGAGCTTCTTGAAGCTGTATGGATTCCCCAGAAGGAGACTTGGTCCCATGTCTCTATCCACTATGGATGAGCATATTAGGGTGATCAAGAAGAAGATTAAAAGTGGAGAGCTCACTGACTTACACTCCACTCCAAGTCAAGCTCCACCTGAAGTGGAGGTTAAGGTTGAACAACCAGAGATAACACAACCTGGACCTCCTGCTGAGACTCAGCAAGCTTCATCTTCTGATCCACAGCAGGGTCAACCTCCTTCTCCTTTTGAGCCTGAGAGAGAGGAAGTCCCAACTAAGACAGACAACAGAGATCAATCTGGTGCTGCAGGCCAGTCTTCTCAGTTAAAATTTGGAAAGAGAAAGAAGAGGATGGCTTCTAAACCAAAGCCAAAGAAAAAAAAGACTGCATCCTCTTCTAAACCTCAGGATGAGTCAGAACATCCTGAGGATGTGCAGCCAAAGGATGCTCAACCAACTCCAACTTTAGTAGCTCCTCCTGCATCAGGAAGACCCATCTTGTGTTGGACATACACCACAAATCCAGAAAGGTGGCATGTCATTAGAGATCAAGGCTTTGAAGACACTTATACATGGCAGGATATGTTTCAATTGCCTCTACATGATCTCTTTGACATGAGAAGATACTTTAATAGTTTGAAGAATCCTGATCATCCCTTGAAGAAAGGAATGGCTATTATTCTAATGAGGATTGTTGATATCTGAAGTCTCCTTAGTGTTTTGGTAGCATCAGCCTTGGGGGAGTTTGTAGAGATTAATGAAGAGGCTGATGCAACCCAAACATCCAAGGCTTATCCTATTTGCATGCTGCACAAGTGTGAAATCTTCCGAAGCCAAGACCAATATCTTCCAAAGCCAAAGATGAAGTCTTCCGAAGCCTCAGAGACAAAGTCTTCCGAAGCTTCAACTTATGAAGACAGATTTCTTTCAAAGACTTTTAAGATATGCTTTATCTGATGTACTTTTCTATAAAGCTGGACACCTTTCCGCTGCAACTCTGCAAGTCACCAACTAACATGGTTTGGTGAAAAGGTTCATGCTTTTGGTAACTGTACATTGAGGTCTTGAGTCTGTAACTTTCTACTTTATGTACTTTATCCTTTTTGTAATAGATAAGGATGTGAGCTATGGCATGTCATACTCACTAGTCAAAAGGCAATATTCCTTTTGACTATACAATTGATTTTGTGTATGTCTAGTCAATTGTATACAACTGGCTTTCAAAGTATAGCCAGCTGTATGATGTAGTATAAGTATCTCATGTTCTTGTATCTTTTATGTATGCTTTGTAACACTTGTAATAGAACATAGAGAAAGCAATATACTGCATTCTTGAAAACCATACACCTGTGTTCTTTATGTTCTGTCTCTTACATTACTTGTGTTCATAGTGTCTTATCTTGGTTAATCCAGTTTACTGTTTGATTAAAGTTTGGTTAATCTCCTCTTTGTGTTGCTGTGTTGTAACTCACACCCTTCAACGATGCTACAAAGGTCCATGCTTTTAGTAAATGTACATTGAGGTCTTGAGTCTGTAACTTGCTACTTCAAAGTATGGCCGGCTATAGGATGTGGTATATGTTTCTCAAGTACTTGTAACTTTCTGAATATGCTTTGTAACACTTGTAATAGAACTTGAGAAGGCAATATACTGCAATCTTGAAAACCATCTCCTTGTGTATCTTACTATGTTGTTTTTGTCTCATATTTACTTGTGTTCTTAGTATCATTACATGTGGTTAATCGAGTCTCACTATTTGATTAGTCAAATAACTCTCCTCATTGTGTTTTTGTATTGTAAGTGCATACCCTTCACCAATCCTGCATGATTGTTTGGATCTTCTTGTGTAGGTGAGGGTAATTTGTTGCTATGTGGGTGATTTAGATGTAGAAGGTGTGGGTTCAAGACTAGCTGGTGCTGCTTGGTTGTCACTTTGAGCAATGAGCTCTAACATTTTTGGGACTAGGGTTGTTTCTACCCCTAAGAAGCTCATAGTATGCTTTCTCATTTTCTTGAAGATGCCAAACTTCATCTGTCTCATTTTAAGAACATTACATGTTCCCCTTAACTTTGAGCCCTGTTCATAGTCAAGAACCATCAAACATTTGAGAAACCATAGTGGAGGATATATGGTGAGGGAGGTGAAGTAATTTGATAGAGTCAAGAAGTAGCAAACATTGAGAAACTATAATCTTTCACAAATGTTAATAAAGCAACCTAATTATGTTGCCAATGTAGTTGCAAGGAGAAATCAGGTTGGTTTTGTGGATCAAGGTTGGCCATTTTTTGAGTAGCTTTATTATGAAGGAAGATAAGAACAAATGCAGTTTATGGTTGAATTTAGGTTAGGAAGATTTGCATATGAAGAAAAAAGTGAAAAGGGCAAACCATAAAGGTATGTTTATATGAACTAGAATTTAGACAAAGTTAATAGAAAATGATAAATTTTGATATCTAGATGTCGGTCTCACCTCTAAAAACGCCTAATAGGTAATTTTCTTGGAAGTTAAAAATCTTACGAATGTAATTTTTCTTCGGAAGTTTTATTAAAGTTTCGAAGTCAAATTGAAATTTTGCTTTGGAAGAAAAGTACTTAGACTATTTTTACTTCAGAAATACATTTGGTTTCAGAAGATATTAAAACTAAGAAGTTTTATTCGTTAATGAATAAATCTTCCAAGGCTTAATTGCTTTCATAAATATAATGTCCTTTAAACACATATAAGTACTTGGAGGAATATTTAAGCTTCAAAATTTCTTCCGAAGGTAAATGTCTTATAAGTATTTATTAGCTTTGAAGACATAATATTATTCCAAATACAACTTAATGTGTTTCGAGAGAAAATATATCTAAAGTTTTCAGAATTCTAAGGAATACTATTTGAAAATTTTTCATCCAAAGTAAACTGGGCTTATGTAGGTGAAAAAATATCGACAACTTAGAACGCACATAATATAAAAATAATCTGAAGTTAATTTTAAGAAAATCTACTCAAAGTTAATCATCTTAATAGCTGATAAAAGATATTTAAATCTCTTTTCATCAAAAGCTTTTGTCAATAGATCAACATGTTCTTCATTTGCGTTAACTTTGACTAGTTTTATCAACACTTTTTTAAAATTATATCTAATCAAATGATACTTGATATTGATGTGTTTTGTCATTGAGTGTTACACATGATTCTCTATTATAGAGATAGCATTATTGTTGTTTATATGGATGGAAGTCTCTTTGAAGTTGAATCCATAGTCCAACATCTAATTTTAAATCCAAAGCACTTGAGCACACTAGCTAGCAGCAGTAATGTATTCAACTTCAATAGTTCATGCAGACACATTGGATTGTTTTTTTGCATTACCATGAGACTATCCTTCCACCAAATAATTGGCATCCCCAGACGTAAACTTTGCAGTCATATTGCAGCCACCATAGTCATTACCTGTATAAGCGTACATATTGAAGTCATAATTCTTTGGACACCAAAGTCCTAGTTTTGGGTTGAGATATCTAAGAAACCTCTTGATAGAAACTACGAGTGACATCATGGGGTTGGCTTGATATCTTGAACAAATACATGTAGCAAACATGATATCAACCCTACTGGCTGTGAGATATATGAGGGATCCAATCATAGCCCTATAAAGATATTCATCCACTCACTTCCCCTCAAGATCAGGTCCAAGGGAGTGGTTTCCAGCTATGTGTGTCTTTGCAACATTACATTCAGTCAAGTTGAATCTGGTAAGTATGTGTTGTACATACTTTGATTGAGTTCTGAAGATGCCATTGTCAGCTTTCTTCACTTGAATTTCAAGAAAGAAATTAAGTTCCCCCATGGCATTCTTTTCAAATCTATTCGTTATCAGCTTGTCAAAGTCTTTACAGAGCTTTGGATCAGGTGACCCAAAGATATTGTCATCTACATAAACTTAAAGCAACATCAAGTCATCTCATGTTCCTTCAATGAAGAGTGTTACATCTATAATGCCCCTCTTATAGCCATACTGGTGGAGATACTGAGATAGTGTCTTATACCATTTCCTTGGAGCTTGGTGCAGTGAAGAAAGAGTTTTATCAAACTTGCACACATAATAAGGATGATTTGGGTTTGTAAAGCCAGTGGGTTGTTTGACATACACCTTCTCGTCAATCACCCCATATAAGAAAGCACTGTCACACCCCAACCTTGACAGCGGAATCGTCGAGTTGTGAGGGTTAAAATTGTTCACAGCCACATAGCGCTATATTTAAATGTAAATATTCAAATTATAAGTTTCATATGGAATTACAAACATAAGTCTTAAACATGAAATAAGTTCAAACATAACATAACAAAATATAATCTTTTTATTTCATTTACTAGGTCCAAGTCCTAGAATATTGCAAGCTTCAAAAGTTCACTTTAAACTTGAGGATTACCTGAAACATGATAAAAATAAGAGGTCAACTAAAAATAGTTGGTGAGTTTCCAAGGTTTTCATACATAATATGATAAGGTTACAAGTAGCAATTCATGTCATAGGTTATAAGATAGTAAGGTTATAGAACACACATCGTTACAACCAAACCTCGACTTGATTACAAGTATATAGATTGGCTAAGTGTACTTGGTTCCCATGATGAACAAGCATACGTCATCAGGAGCGGCAATACCTCGGCTTTAGCACCAAATAGGCTTGTCAGGCCCAAGATCTATGACGTCGCCAGGCTAGCAATAGTTAATGATTGCAATCAAAAATATGTATCTCATATAAACACTTACAACACACAAATAACCGTGACAAAAATAGGAATTGCAAGTGCTTTACAAGTCTAAACGTTTACAAGTGTATTATGTATAAGTAATAATGTTTCACCTCAAAATAGTGTGAAAAGATAAAAAGGGGGCACGGAAACTCACTCGGCAAAATAAGTATAAGATGAAGATTAATAAGATTAATAATAAACGTTCCAACGCAATCCTTCACAAGGCACCTAAATATATACATATTTACAAAATTTAAGTTTAATAAGTTTAACGAATTAATGAGAACTAGGGTTCCAATATGAATTTGGGGTTTTTATAAATAAGATTATTTGTCGACCTCATAAACATATATTTTAATACAATGAAGAAAACTTAATTACTCCCTTTTGAATTAACCCTTATAATGATTTAATCATCAAATGTAAATAAAATCTTATCATCAACATAATTAATCTAAAATTAAAGATATATATAAACCAATAATATTTTAGTGATTTCAACTATTAAAGTTTGTTTTTATGAAAATAACTAATTATAACATTGTTAATAATATTTTGTATAAAAAATGCTCAAGTGCTAAAATTAATTATTTAGCATAAAATAATTAGCTAACTTTTGAAATAGACAAAATTTACAAAACTTATTTTTTGTAATTTTAAGGATTTTTTTAATAAAATTTTTAAAGGACAAAACCCTTTCACAAAAAATGCATGAGGGTGCCCGGGTTTGAACCCGGGACCTCATGGATGAAGGGGTCGTGACTCAACCAATGAACCAAGGCTCTCAGCCGCGGTTCATTTGGCTTAATAATTGTTAAATACACACATTCAAACAAACCCCCAAATTCTCACATGAACCCTAGAACATTTAGATCGAAATTGAACATTAATTCGATGTTATTAACCAAGCGTTTCCTCAAGTTTGAAACGTGGAACACAAGATGAACTCCACTAAAGTCGGAAGGTAGTTCCAGTTTATAAGCCACTTTCCCAATCCTTTTTAGGATTTTGAAAGGTCCTACAAATCTTGGAGCCAGTTTACCCTTCTTTCCAAAGCGAACCACACCTTTCTATGGTCAAACCTAAAGAAGAACCATCTCCCCAACTTGGAATTCCAATGGCTTACGTCGCTTAGTAGCATAGCTCTTTTGTCGACTTCTCTCCACTTCAAGGTTCTTGCGGATGATAGAAACTTTATCGGTCGTCTCTTGTATAATTTCAGGACCAGTGATGAAGTTTTCACCAATGTCGCTCCAACAGATCGATGAACGACATTTACGAACATAAAGTGCTTTGAATGGTGCCATCTTGATATTCGAGTGATAACTATTGTTATACGAAAATTCCGTGAGTGGTAGGTGCGTATCCCAATCACCACCAAAGTCAAGAACACAAAGGCGTAGCAAATCCTCCAAGGTTGGTTCGTTTGCTCGGTTTGACCATCAGTTTGAAGATGGTAAATGCGAAGTGCAACGAGCGTCTCGATCGGATATGATGTGTAGAGGTACCCCATGACAACTTACAATCTCATCAACGTATATACAAGCCAACCTTGATGTCTTGTAAGTGTCGCGTATGGGTATGAAATGTGCCAATTTGGTCGAATCGGTCAACGATCACCCATATGCTATCATGTCCACGAGATGTTCGGGGCAGCTTGGTTATGAAGTCCATGGATATGTGTTCCCACTTCCACATAGGAATCTCGGGTTGCTCAGGTAATCCACTTGGACGTTGATGTTCGGCTTTAACCTTGGTACACGTGAGGCACTTAGCTACATAAGTCGCTATATCTGTCTTCATTCTAGGCCACCAATATTGACCACGCAGGTCCATGTACATCTTATCAGAGCCAGGATGAATAGAATAACAAGTTTGATGAGCTTCGTTCATGATAAAGGTACGAAGATTGTCATGATTTGGAACTCAAATTCGATTTGCGAAGTACATCAATCCATTGGGTTTTGTTTCCAATCGGGTTAAAAGAATATGCTCCAGTTCATCTTTCATTCATCCTTCTCGTTGCACCATTTGTTGAGCCTCCAAGATACTAGACTTGATGTCACTATCTATTCTCAGGTTTTGTAACAACACAGTAGTCTCGTTGACATCTGGTCGAATCTCAGTATCAAACTCACCCAACATGTCAAATCATTGTCGTTGATCGCGAATTTCTTGGAACGAGATTGTCTTGTTGTGACTCTTTTGACTTAGAGCGTCGGCTACAACATTTGCCTTACAGGATGGTATCGAATGTCATAGTCGTAGTCACTAATCAACTCCACCCAATGACGTTGTCTCATATTGAGATCTTTTTGATTAAAGATGTGTTGAAGGCTTTTATGATCGATGTAGACAATGCATTGAGTACCATACAAGTAATGTCTCCAAATCTTCAAGGCATACATGACAGCTCCATGCTCGAGATCATGTGTTGTGTAATTCACCTCATGGACCTTCAATTGTCTCGATGCATAAGCTATGACCTTTCCTCATTGCATGAGAACACAACCAAGGCCTTGTTTTGATACATCACAACGGTGAAATCAGCGTTTCCATCTGGTAGGGTCAACATAGAGCATTGCACAGTTTGTGCTTTAACACTTCAAAAGATTCTTCTTGCTCGGAGCCCCACTCGAATGGTTTATTCTTTTGTGTCAAAGATGTGATCGGCTTCGCGATCCTCGAGAAGTTGGCAATGAATCACCGATAATAACCAGCAAGACCAAGAAAAGAACGAACTTCGGTAGGAGTTGAAGGAACACACCAATTCTTTACAGCTTCTACCTTTGCAGGATCAACATGAATTCCTTGGCTATTCTCCACGTGTCCTAGAAATTGAACTTCCTCGAGCCAGAAGTCACACTTCGAGAACTTCGCGTATAATTGCTCTTTCTTCAACAACTCAAGAACCAATCTCAAATTCCGTTCATGATCGGTGTTGGACTTGGAGTAGATAAGTATGTCATCAATGAAGACAATCACAAACTTGTCTAGATAAGGCTTGCATACTCGGTTCATGAGATCCATGAAGACAGCAAGAGCATTTGTTAGACCAAAAGGCATAACCATGAACTCATAGTGTCCATAACGAGTACGGAACGCGGTCTTTGGGATATCATCATCATGGACTCGTAATTGATGATATCCAGAAGATAAATCGATCTTCAAGAAAATAACAGCTCCTTGAAGTTGGTCAAACATGTCATCGATAGGAGGAAGAGGATAATGATTCTTGACGGTAAGCTTGTTTAGCTCACGATAGTCTATGCACATACGAAATGATCCATCTTTCTTCTTGACGAAAAGAACAGGTGCACCCCAAGGCGAAGAACTAGGACGGATAAAGCCCTTCTCGGATAGCTCTTGAAGTTGACTAGAGAGTTCTTGCATTTCCAATGGTGCAAGTCGATATGGTGACTTAGGCATAGGGTTTGCTCCCGGTATCAAGTCAATTTTAAACTCGACTTCACGCACTGGAGGTAAACCACTAAGGTCACCGGGAAATACTTCAAGAAAGTCTCGTACGATAGGGACATCCTTAAGTTCTTTCTAGGTAACGGTATATGGATGCACATCTCGTAACAAATGATCTTGGCATGGTGTTTGGCTAACGAATCCATACTAATGATGACGTCAAAGCTTCCAAGTTTCATAGGAATAAGATCAATAAGGAAATCGTATGTGTCAAGAGTTAAGATGCAATCACGAATAACGACATCAACGGTAATCGGTTCTCCATCGGCAACTTCAACGGTGAGAGGTCTGTCTAGTTTCGTAGGTGGCTTAGCAAGTCTGGGTTCAAACTCTAATGAAACAAAACTCTTATCGGCTCTGGAATCAAATAGGACATAGGCATAAGTTTTATTAATAAGAAACATACCTGTTCAATTTTTAAGGTATTTAACGATACAAGTAATGTATGAAAAGAATTGGATCACAAAAGTTAAACGTAAGTTAACATACCATTCACCACATCATTGTTTGCTTGTGCTTGGTTAGCGTTGATGTTGAAAGCACATCCTCGGGCTTATGGAACATTACCCACAAGACGAGGTCATTGTGGGCGGAAATGACCAAGTTCCCTATAGTGGTAGCAAACATGATTAGTGACCATGGCGGCATTGTTAGGTGCACGGTGGCAAGTCGCCACCAAATGACCATATTTATTGCATAAGGTACAGATACGACACGGTTGATTCCCCAGATGATGATACCTACAAGTGTTGCACATAGGTTGAGGAGCAGCATAGGCCCTAGCCCTAGGCACTTGTGCCACAAGTGTAGCCACAGGTACAAGTTGTCTTTGGGGTTGTTTGGGTGCAGCCATGACATAGTTGCGTGCCGGTGTAAACTTGCACTTCTTGTTGTTGTTGTTGTTGTGAGACGGTTCAGCTTTAGTCTCCTTAATAGCTTCGGTAGCCGTCTTTTCCACCTTCTTTGCACCCTTCACAGACATGGTGCCCACTCGTATATGATTCTCGGTGAGTTGAGCAGTGATAGTAATGGTTACTTCTAAGGTTGTGGGTCGGCTACCCACCATAGCATCTTGAATTTGGGGTGGTACACCCTTTATAAACTTCTCAATGTTGTGGGGGACAGTGTCAACCACGTGAGGCAGTAGTATACTCAACTCATGATGCCTAGTTAAGTCGGCCAAATGATCACCATCATTTTGCTTCAAGTTCCAGAATTCTTCTTCGAACTTTTTCAATTCACTTCTCAGGCAGAACTTCGTGATGGTGATGTTCTTGAACTCATCCCAAGAGAGTGCCAATATAGCATCAGCTCCATGATTTCTCTTCTCGTTATTCCACCAAGTAAGAGCCTTTTGTTGGAGCATACTAGTGGCATAATGAACTTTGAGTGCCTCGGGACACTCACAGTTGACAAAGGTATTTTCCATGCTCTCGAACAACTCAAGAAGACCAGTGGCTCCTTCTTTGCCATTAAAACTAGTGGGCTTGCAAGAACTAAAGTGCTTGAAAGTGCAGGTTTGGTTGTTACGCCCCTGATTAGCACTATTCTCTCATTGACCATTTCCATTATTGCTAGAGTTGGTCATTAAGGTGCTATTGAGTTCAGCAACCATGGTCGGGATGACAGCAGCCATTTGTCGAGCAATCATGGCCGCTAGCTTACGATCGGAACTCCCATGCTTTCCATGATGACGAGACATGCTGGATTATGCAAAATGAGTTAGACACGAGAAAGAGAATAACAAGGATTATAATTCAACAAGGATAAGGCAAGAGTTGTAAGGCACATGGAATGGTTCCATTTGGTAACGCATTACCATTTGGAAACGTTGACATGTCAAGGTAAGTTGACCCATTCGCCTTAGAAATTTGTGTATGTTGACCATAGTTTATCACTCATCCCAGAAATCCCCAGGTAAGCATAACTAGTCCTGTAGGATTTATGCGATACACTTGCCTTAGCCTGAAGGCCTTTTGCCCGGAAAACCAGAATACAGGTGTCTATGTGTCACACAAATTTCTAAGGTTCATGAAATCAAAACCTTGATGAGATTTACATAGATTAGACATAAGTCTAATGATCCAAGTCATAAGCATAAGTATACGATTCCACGTGTCGTCGAGAACAAGATTAAGAAGTTTTATTTGTGGGGGAGAGTGAAAGTGTTAAAGGTAATTTTAGGGAGACAAGTAACAAAGTTTAAACAATTACAAGGCAAACCTATGCTAAGGCATCAAGTTGCACATAAGTATGGTATAGTATTATGTAGCATGCAAACAATATATATATACAAGAATATAAATATTATTCTATGAGGTTCATGCATAAGCTATAGTCTAGGTCACCATTTCTAATAACCTAAATCGCTATAGATATGGGCTCTGATACCAATCTGTCACACCCCAACCTTGACGACGGAATCATCGAGGTGTGAGGGTTAAGATTGTTCACAGCCACATAACGCTATATATAAATGTAAAGATTCAAATTATAAGTTTCATAACAAATTACAAAATATAAGTCTCAAACATGAAATAAGTTCAAACATAGCATAACAAAATATAATCTTTTTATTTCATTGACTAGGTCCAAGTCCTAGAATATTGCAAGCTTCAAAAGTTCACTTTAAACTTGAGGATTACATGAAACATGATAAAAATAAGAGGTCAACTAAAAATAGTTGGTGAGTTCCAAGGTTTTCATACATAATATGATAAGGTTGCAAGTAGCAATTCATGTCATAGGTTATAAGATAGTAAGGTTATAGAACACATATCGTTACAACCAAACCTCGACTTGATTACAAATATATAAGATTGGCTAAGTGTACTCGGTTCCCATGATGAACAATCATACGTCATCAGGAGCCGGCAATACCTCGGCTTTAGCACCAAATAGGCTTATCAGGGCCAAAGATCTATGACGTCACCAGGCTAGCAATAGTTAATGATTGCAAACAAAAATATGTATCTCATATAAACACTTACAACACACTAACCATGACAAAAATATGTATTGCAAGTGCTTTACAAATCTAAACGTTTACAAGTGCATTATGTATAAGTAATCATGTTCACCCCAAAATAGTGTGAAAAGATAAAAAGGGGCAAGGAAACTCACTTGGCAAAATAAGTATAAGATGAAGATTAATAAGATTAATAATAAACGTTCCAACGCAATCCTTCACAAGGCACCTAAATATATACATATTTACAAGATTTAAGTTTAATAAGTTTAGCAAATTAACAAGAACTAGCATTCTAATATGAATTTGGGGTTTTTATAAATGTATTTAACTTACTTGATTGTGATCTAATTGAAGGTTTTAGCTTCGGTTTGACTCCGGTTAGTCTTGTGATGAACAGTGGGGTTGATTTCGAATCTATGGTGGATCTTTCAAGAGATTGGGTGTACAGAGAAGTTAAAAGGATCAAAAGGGCTGATTATCCTCTGTTATATAGCTCAGATTAGATGTGGCCAATCCTAAACGGTTGCGGTTCGAATGCGAATGAAAATGGGTTCAATTCGAGGTTTAATTCATCATTTCATTCGGAATTGGAAACATTGGTGAATTAGAAACGTTGAGACGAACATTAGAACTCTTTTAATTTTATTATTATTAAGGTTTAATGTTCGAATGGTTAGAAGGTTAAGGCCAACGGTTACTGAGATCAATCGACACCCATTGTCGAATTTAAGCTCAAATTAAAGTTTCATTACGGTTCGAAATGTAATCACGTATTCGTTTGGAAAGATTTGGGTATCAAAATCTGGTGTTTTCGTGGGTTTTAGGGCTCGCCGGAGCTCCACCGGCGATGGTTGCGAGAATTACGGGGAAGGGGGGGAAAAGAAGGGAGGTTTGTAATTTTACAGTTTTGGTCCTTGAGGTTTCCATTGTTAATATTTTATGTACAAAATTTAATATTAAAGTTTCTAAATTGGCATTAAAACCCCCTAAACTTTAATTACTTCAAGTTTTAAAATATTGTTAAGTTCCCACCCCTGTCTCAACATCTCATATAATGTTTGTGGTGGGGTGACTTGATGATCCAAAGTTGATGAATCATAGTAAGTTGGTTGTACATATCTAAAGTTTTGAAATTTAAATATGACAATAAAGTGTCACCAACCACATTAGCATATTTATCAAGAAAAGCTTGATCCAATGAGTGTGTGACATCATTGATGTTGTCTTCTATAGAGTGGTTATCAGCATCAAGATATTTTTTATCATTATCACCACGTCTATTTCCTCCTACATTAGAAACTCTTTCATTTTAGTATTGTGCCTCTAAGCTAGAATTTGTAGGCACCACACATGTATTAGCTGAATTTGTCATGGTTATGTTGATAGGATTTCCATCTATAGTCTTTGTTGCCACTGGAGCTGAAGTAGTTATCTTGTTTGGTCTTCTTAATTCAAATCTTGGTTCAAGATCTCCTATTGATAAGTTATCTGTAGATCCTGAAGCATTATCCCGAGACTTGTTAAAATAGTTGGTAACTAAATGAATATCAAATATCCAATCAGGACTAGAATCTTTTGGACTAGGAGTGTGCTCATTAAAGGTCACATTGGCTGACTCCTCAACTATTCTATTTCTAAGATTGTATACTCTATAAGCCATACCTTGGGAAGAGTATCCAATAAAGTATCCATCATCCAATTTCTTAGCAAATTTTCTTACTTGATCTTTGGTATTCAAGATGGTGCAAGGCAAATGATCTAAGGAAACCAATGAAAGGTCTCCTTTTGTGCCATAGTTCATAAAGAGTCTTACCACGAGTCTTGACAACCAAAAATCTATTTTGCACATAACAGGCAATGTTGACTGCCTTTGCCTAGAAGGTGATGGACAGTTTAGAGTCAAATAAAATGGTTGTTGCAACTTCAATAATTGTCTTGTTTCTCCTCTTAGCAACACCATTTTGTTGAGTAGTCCTGGGAGCACTATATTGTCTTGTAATACCCTTTTCATCATAAAATGTGGACTTATTACACTAGTGGGGCAAAAGAGATCCATATGTAATAAATAAAGGGGTGTAGTGATGGAGTTCATTTTCTTTGGCTTGTGAGACACTTTTAGTTACGCAACACAATTGTCAGCACTTGTAAAATCTTTCACTGATATTCTAGTTACCAAATCATTCTTAATTAATTTATTCATGTTTTTAAAGTTTACATGACACATTATTTTATGTTAGAGAAAAGACTCATCATTATTTTCTTTAAATAGAAAACAAGAAACTTCCCTTAAATGAGATGTTTCTTTCAAATCCATCTTGTACATGTTCCTCTTCCTCGGGGCTCTGAGCAGGATATGCTCTTGAGGAATGAACACCTCAGGCTTGAGAACAATGCAATCATGCCAAGTGAAGAGCATGTTATGTCTCTGATCACAAAATTAGGATACACTTAGTAGATTGTACCCAAGATTCTTCATAAAGTTTACCTTCTTAATGTGGACCCTTCTCCTTCCAGTAATATAACCACCTGAACCTCCACCAAAAGCAATTGGCCGTCCATCAATTTTCTCAAAGTTCTAAAGCAAAGAGCCATTGCATGTCATGTGCCTCGAACAACCACTATCAATGATACATACATTACTTTTAGTCTTTAGTTTTTCCTACACAAATAGAGATGATTAGTTACATTTAGAAACCGAGCCTTGTTGGTTCTGGGCTTGTTAAAGTGAAATGAAGGCAATGTAACAGTGAGGCTTTGAGGATAATTTGTTGTTATTAATGAAGACCTTTTAGTCGCAATGTCTTCATTTATCTTCGACGCCATCTTTGCAAGATTAGACTTAATCTTCAATACTTTGGATATTTTGATGACTTTGGAAGTTTTGAAGACTAGACCTTCGGAAGAGCTTGCATCCACTACAGCTGACTTTAGTACTTTGGAAGCATTCATTTCTTCCGAGACCAAATTTTAGGACTTTGCTACTTCAAAAGCATTCCTTTAAGGCAATTTTTCACTTTGTAGCTTTTGAAAGGAAATGATTTTCCTTCCAAATATATCTTATTCTTGTTCTTAGAAGTATTCTTCTTAGTCATGTGCATAGTACTTTTGGGATTGTAGAAGCAATCCTTAGCAAAATGAGAAGTACTACCAAACATTTTGCATTCAGTTGGCATGTTTTTTAGAGTCTTCTTTTCAGTAGAGGACTAAGCTTGATCACTTTCCACTTCCATCTTCATCTTCATAGATGATGTAACAAGCTTCTTAGGATGATGTTTGCTCTTGGAACTGGATGGTTCAGGCTATGTAGCAGTGGTTCACAACTGATTAGCCTTCTTTTCTTCATAGGGATAAGTTGGACATAAACTATAACTCCTTGTAGTAGAGTCCATAGTTAAGTCTACAACCTTTACCACTTCAAATCTTGTAGAGATAACGACTTGTTTCTGGTTGGAGTTGAAGGTGGTCTTGATTGCTTGAGTCTTCTTTGATCTTCTTGTGGATGCTTTGATCAAGCTCTTCCTTGTGGACTTGGTCATCCCTAGTTCTTTTCTCTCCTTAGGAGAATAGTGACCCTTCTTAGAATGATCTTCTTCACTCAACTTAGATCCATCGTTCACTATATCCGCTTCATCTTCATCCTCTTCATGAACAGGGTTTATGAGGGGAAGCTCATTTTAACAAGTTCCACACCTTGGAGATCTAACAAATAGTAGAGTGTGTGAAGAAGCTATCTTAGTGGATCGCAATCCCTAGTTATTCTGATAACAAATCTTTGAATGCAAGGACGGGGATATAATGTTCTTGAAGGTCTCTTCTTCAAGAACATATTTTTCTACCCTAGCTTTGTTGATCATAAGATCAGCCTGGCATTCAGTTAACTTAGTAATGAGATCTTTGATCCGAGTCCTATAGTTGGCGTGTTCATTCTTAAGAGTTGAAATGGTTTTTGCTAGATATTCTATCTTAATTTTATAATCATTTTTAGCTCTTTTAAGTTTAGCTTTTAGGATATTTAAGCAATCAATTTCAGATCTCATTTCCAAGTTGTAGGATTGTATCTATTAACTTTACAATACATTCAGGAGTGCAAAGATGTTTTAATACCTTGGCTTCTTCAAGATCAGCCATCGTTTGGAGATGCATCTTCAACCTAAAAGCTCCAAACAAAGCCCTCCTTCTTCAATAACAACTCTAGCTTACTGCTTGGGCTTTTAAATATGGAGCTCCATTAGTGTAGTTTAGTCTAGATTATGCTTGGCCACCATTTCTCCTTGGTGCCTTGCACTCCCTAGCAAAGTGTCCCATTTGGTTATAGTTATAACATTTCACCTTGCTTTTATCTAGGCCAAACTTTCCACTAGTTGCATTGCTGGAAAACATCTAACATGTTCTCTTACAAAACTTATTGGCGCTATGAGTGAGAAGAGCCATTTGTTGAACTATATCCACGTACTCCAGATCATCTGGATGGATATAATCCTAATCCTGAATAAGGATGAGAAAGTTGTCACTACTTTCATCAGTAGACACAAAGGCTTGAGAAGAGCTTGTCTCTTGGAATGAGCTTCCTTGGATGTAGCTTTCCCTTGGTGTCTTTAGGGAGGTGATGAAAGGAACCTTTTATAAGTTCTGAGGGTAGCAAATGAGATAATGTTATGGCTCTCAGCAATCTCTTTCAACCATATGAAGGGCTAAACTATATTAGTTGTTGGAGTTGCCAAATAGATTTTGCATGTTCATCTCCATCTTGTATCCACTAAGGATACCATACAACTCAGTGAGAGTATGGGTCTTGAGGTTTTCAGTCCGCTTAATGACTACACAATGGTGTGTCCATTATCTGGGAAGAGTGGACATGAACTTCCTCACAATGTCCTTGTTCTCAAGAGTTACTCCAACATCCATTAGAGTATCCATAATCTCAACATACCTAAAGTATTGCTGAGTCATAATTTCACCTGTCTTGTAGGTGAAGTTCTCAAACTATTGCTTCAAGAGGTCTTTCTTGTTATCTTTTGCTTTATTGGACCCCTCATAGATAAGCTTCAGTGCATCCCATAGTTGCTTAGCAGTTTTACACTTCTTGAAGCCTCTATAGATAGAGTTCGGAAGAACAGTTTGAAGGGCGGTCATGGCTTTCTGATCTACATCAATCTTCTTTCAGTCTTCCTTTGAGTAGTTAGTCACTTCCTTTGGTACTATGCTACCACCAGCTGCAGCTAAAGTGGTGCATGGTACATGAGGTCCTAAGATATCAGATCCCCACATCTTGTTGTCTTGAGAATTAATGAAAACTTTCATTCTTTGGCACCAAGCATTAAAGTCATCAAGAGTGATCAGTGGAGATTTTGTCATGGTACCGGTTTCCATATCAGCCTTGGTAAGAGCTACCATTTGAGTTGTTATGTCTTTTATGAAACTAAAAGGATTTAAGATGGTGAGATTTTACAATGAAGAGCATAAAGTGCTCTGATACCAATTGCAAGACAGTTGAAGGGGGTCAATGTAACAGCTTCACAGTGAAAAGTGACTTTGAACACTTAACAGATCAAGAGAGAAGAAGGAAGTAGAGAATGCAAGACTGCTTTTTTAGATCAAGGAGGAAAAGAAACTAAAAAGACTCTACAAACATGTTCATACTCTCTTACCAGTTCAAGAAAGCCTTGTGCAAGAGACTGTGGCACCAAAAGAACCTCATGTATAAGATAAATATGATCAACTACCTGAGTGCCACAGGTCTCTACCAGGCAGATGCACTTCTTCCCTTGGTATTTGAGTACATTGAATTTGAGTGCCTCAAACAACTTGAGCTTCACATACTCAAAGAGCATAAGGTAATAAAGAAGAAAATGAGGGAAGAAGCTGCCAAGTCAAGAGCCATCATTCAGGAAAGCCAAAAGAAGTCTGCTCATAGGAAGAAGATGATGAGCTTCTTAAAGCTATATGGATTCTCCGAAAGGAGACTTGGCCTTATGTCTTTATCCACTATGGATTAGCATATTATGGTGATCAAGCAGAAGATCAAAAGAGGAGAACTTGTTGACTTACACTCCCCACCAAGTCAGGTCCCTCAGAAGTGGAGGTTAAGGTTGAACCTTTTGAGACAACACAACTTGGATCTCCTATTGAGTATCAACAAACGTCATCTTCTGATCCACAACAGGGTCCTACCCCCTCTCATTCTGAACCTGTGAGAGACGAAGATCCAACTGAGAAGACAAGGATGATCAACAACATGTTGTAGGCCAGTCTTCTCAGTTTAAAAGTTCAAAGAGGAGAAAAAGGATGGCTTCTCAACCAAAGACAAAGAAGAAGAAGATAGATTTATCCACCTCTAAACCTCAGGATGAGTTAGAACATCCTGAGGAAGTGCAACAAGAGGAAGCTCCAACAACTCCTATTCAAGTAGTTCTTCTGGTATCAGGAAGACCCATCTTATCCTAGACTTACACTACCAATCCACAAAGATGGCATGATATTTGAGATCAAGATGTGGAAGATGTCTATACATGGAAAGACATGTTCAATCTACCTCTACATGATCTCTTTGAGACACTATGAGAGTTTGAGTGATCCTGACCATCTAATGAAGAAAGGATTGGTCATCATCATGATGAGGACTGTTGATCTCTGAAGTCTTCAAATGTTTTGGTAGCAACAACCTAAGGGGAGTTTGTAAGGTTTTGTGTAAGGCTGATGCATCCAAAACATCCAATAACAACCAAAAGTCTATCATGCATCCATGGACTAAGTGCTGAGTAGAATGCTATGGAAGTTTTACACATTATCATAGAAAATACTCTATGTGTATAATCAATAGAAGCCAAGACCAACATATTCCGAAGCTTAAAGTGAAGTCCCCCAAAGATTCGAGGACAAAGTCTTCCAAAGCTAAGAAGTGAAGATAGGTTAACTTCCGCAGACTTTTGAAGACATGCTTTTATCTGATGTAATTTAGCAAAAAGCTGGACCACTTTCCGCTGCAACTCTTTTGACTCACCAACTTTCACAAGTTGGTGAAAAGATCCATGCTTTTGGTAACTGTACATTGAGGTCATGAGTCTTTTACTTTCTACTCTATGTACTTTATCCCTTTTGTAATATATTAGGATGTGAAGTATGGCATGTCATAGTCACTAGTCAAAAGCCAATCTGCCTTTTTACTCTAAATTGATTCTGTTGTTGTCTAGATCATGTATCTTGGTGGCCTTCAAAGTATTGCCAGCTGTAGGATGTAGTATAAGTATCTTAAGTCATTGTAACTTATCTTAATGCTTGTACACTTGTAAAAGAACTTGAGAGAAATATAAAATATCCTTGAAAACGAAACACTTGTGTTGTTTATGTTCTTGTTCTGTCTCATATTTAGTAGTGTTTTAAGTGTCAATCTTGTGTTACAAGATCCCTATTTGATCTGTTAAGTGTTCTAAGTTGTCTCTCCTTATTGTGTGTTGTGTTGTATGTGACCAAAAATCCCTTAAATAGTCCTATAATTGGTATTAGAGCTTTCTAGGCTCTTGATTGTAAGATCTAACCATCTTAAGTTCCCACACACACAAAACATTTGACATCTCAAATGGCAGCTATCATTAAAGTTGATATGGAAACTAGAACCATGAAAAAGTCTCCACTAATCACTCCTGAAGACTTTAACACTTGGTGCCAAAGAATAAAAGGTTTAATCTAGTCACAAGACTCTAGGTGTGGCAATCTGTTGTCTCACGACCTTACATACCAAGCACCTCTTCAGCTACTACTAGAGGTGGTATGATTCCAAAGGTTGTGGCTGATTATTCTGATATATATATAGAAAGAAAGTTGAGATTGATCAGAAAGCCATGACAACCCTTCAAACTACTTTTCCAAACTCCATATATAGAGACTTCAAGAAGTGCAAAACAGCTAAGCAGTTGTGGGATGCACTGAAGCTGGTGCATGAGTGGTCAACTAAAGCCAAGGAGAACAAGAAGGATCTCTTCAATCAGTAGTTTGAGAACTTCACCTTTAAAATAGTTGAAACCATGACTCAATAATACTTAAGGTATGTTGAGATTATGGATACTCTAGTGGATGTTGAAGTGACTCTTGAGAGCAGGGGCATTATAAAGAAGTTTATGTCAAGAGGACTAAGAACCTTAAGACTTCTACCCTGATAGAGTTGTATGGTACTCTTAGGGGATACCAGATGGAGATGAACATGCAAAGTTCATCTGGTATTCTCAACATCATCTTATATGCTACCTTGACAACTCATAAAAGGGTCCCTTCATCACCTTCTTGGAGACACAAAGAGAAAGCTATACTCAAGGAAGCCCATTCCAAGAGACAAGCTCTTCATAGGCCTTTGCGTCTTCTGATGAAAGCACAAACAACTTTCTATTCACCCTTGAAGGCCTGGACTGTATCCATCCCGATGACCTGGAGTTCATGGAAACAGTCCAGCAAATGGCTCTTCTCACTCATAGAGCTAAGAAGTTCTACCAGAGGATAGGAAGGAAGTTCCTAAGCATTGCAGCTAATGGAAAGTTTGGGCTGGACAAAATCAAAGTCAAGTGTTACAACTGTAACTAAATGGGACACTTTGAAAGGGAGTGCAAGGCACTAAGGACACGTGGTGGCCAAGCACAAACCAGACCAAACTATACTGAGAAAGCCACCCAGAATGAGAAGCCAAAGCAGCAAGCTACAGTTGCTGTTGAAGAAGGAGGCTTTGACTGGACCTTTCAGGTACAATATGCATCTCCATACTAAGCATTTGTGATTGACCATGATGAAGCAAATGTATTGGAACATCTCTGTACACCTGAATATATTGCTAAAGTTAATTGATAAAGGTCCTACAACTTAAAGATGAGATCTGATCTTGAGTCCTTAAATATATTAAAATCTGATTTTAAAAGAGCTAAAAATGACTATAAATTAAAGATAGAGGTGTTGGAGTTGTACAAGATAGTCTATATTATCAACATATTTATATTCAACAAAAGTCAACGTCTCAGTCAAAGTCAACAAAAGTCAAACATCAAGTTCGAGACAAAGAACCAAGTGGAGATATTGAAGATATATTGTGTTTGAGACTTAATTGTATTAAATATATTTTGGGTGAGTAATATATATTTTATCCTGTTTTAGTCTTGTTTTAGTCAAGTTTAATAGCATAGGGAGCTAAATGTAAAAAATAAAAGCTAGTCTACACTATAAATAGGTTAATTGTTTAACTAATGGTTGTATGACCAATTGATTGGGGGTTTCCACTTTGTAAAAATCTTATGTAATCAAGTTAGATCAAATTGGGGTTTTCATTGTGTTTATCATTATTTGATCTACAATTCTTCAAATTATTTAGTTCAAGTGTTCAACCTGGGTTAACAATTTGGTATCAGAGCCATATTGGATTAAATTCATTGAATACTTGAAGATTATTGATGTTGTTCATTAGAATTCTAAAGAGAGAAATTAGGGTTTAGAGAGAGAAAGTAGATCTAGTGGGTTTTCTAGAGTGATAAACTAGATTTAAGTTCAAATTTCATTAGATCTACTACAAATTTGAAGACATTCAACATAAGTTTCACATCTACAGCATATTTTATACAAGAAATTAAAATAAAAATTTAGATTTGGAGAAGTTTGTGTCACACACTAGTGTGTGTTCTTGAGGATCTTCAAATCTTCAAATGTAAGGCTTACAGTTGGTCAATCATCAAACATAAAAATTATATATACATATATATATATATATATATATATATATATATTAACTTTAATAACACATTGCAGCGGAAACATTAAAACAAACATTTCATTTCATTATAATAAATGCTTTTGCAAAATAATACAACATTCGTTACAAAATATCGTTTGTTGGACCAAAAGAACCAATGAGCCAGATGAGAAAAACCTTTAAGTCCCACAAGACATCACAACAACTGTTGAAGACTTGATCAGCTGTTTGACAAAGTCTAAAGATCAACAGCTGAAGACTAGAGTACTGAAGACTTCAACAGCTGAAGACTAAAGTACTGAACACTTCAACAGCTGAAGACTAAAGTACTGAAGATATCAGCTGATGACAACAACTGAAGTTCAAGAAGTCCAAGTACTGAAGCCTTCAGAGTTTGTCACAACAGCTGAAGAAGCATTCTTCAGTTGTTGTGATGGTTTCCTTTCAGTAGTTTTATTTTCTATTTCAGTAGTTGTAAAACGACTGAAGAGCATGTTCTTCAGTCGTTGTTGTTTCAGTAGTTTCTTTTCAGTAGTTGTAATGATAGTTAACACTTGGTATTTTTGTAAGAAGATGTCAGTTGTTTGACATCTTCAGTAGTTGTGTTAACTTTCAGTAGTTTGAATAATTCTGTTAGATGTCACTATCAAGTGACATCAGCAGACGTCACATCTCCTATATAAGAGATGTTGACCTAATTGTACGTGTGACATTTTGCCACCATGAAAGCATATGAATGAAATATTCTATCTCCCAAAATCACAAGATGAAATCAGTGTTGATACCTCAGCAAATCAATTAGCTGATGGGTTAACTACTGATAAGCACATGAAGCTGAGTACTTCAAATGTGTCCCTCAAAGTACCTTAAGTACTAAAGGGCAAGTTACAACAACTGAAAAGCATTTCAAATCAGCTGAAATAAAAGGATTAACAACTGCTGATAAAGAACAGCCGAAGAACAAGTCTTCAGTTGTTACAGATCCTTCAGTACTAAACAAAAGTACTGAAAGGAGGAAAATACTGAAGAGCACACCTTTAGTAGTTTCCACATCAGCAGTTGATTAATCCAAGATGAATAATAAGCCATGTGAAATATGTGGTAAATTCAATCATCTTTCTGATGAATGTTGGTACAAAAAGGGTTCCAAATTCAACAGAGATAAGCTCATTAAAATCCAGATGGATGAAATGAAAACTGAGTTTGAGATCAAGTTTGTACCACAATCATCCCAATGTGATAAACCCAAGACTTCAACTAAATCCAAAAAGAAGGATAGGGTTCATCGCAAAACAGCTGATAGTGTTCCTAATGATAAACATCAGACTAAGTCTGTGAATTTGAAGGAGGAAATGGTGGGTCACAGGAACTTATCAAACACAAGTACTGACATGTCACAAGAGCTGAAAGCTTTGGCTACAAAGCAGACACAACTTGTTATGATGGTTTAGCATTTGTTGGGGAGAGTTAACCAACTAGACGCACTTGTGATCAAACCACTGAAAAGGCATTCCAAGCCCAAATCCAAGGAATCCATTTCAGTACCATCTCCTTCTTCATCAAATGTTAATCATAAGATACAAGTTATGGTTACATCTGTTGATGAAAACAGACCCAAAACCAAAAAGGTTTGGGTCTCTAAACCTAACTAGTTACTTTTGATGAATGCAAGGTTCTTCAGCATGCCAAAGGAGCATCTGGTATGTGGACAGTGGAGGATCTATGCATATGACTGGGAGCAGTTCTCTTATTAATGACTACTCTCAAGGAAAGAAGGGATTTGTTTCATTTGGAAATGATGCCAAGGGTTACATCATTGGGAAAGGATTTGTGTCTAATGGACAAATCCGGGTTTATGATGTTAACCACCTGGAGAATCTCAAGTATAATATGCTTAGTGTCAGTCAGATGTGTGATAAAGGGCATGTTGCACTTTTCACAAGCCAGAACTGCAGGATTCTGACTTCCCAAGTTCTGAGGCTGATTGACAAGGTATTGGATGAACATACTCTCCTGCAGGCCAACAGGATTGGAAGAGTACATGCCTTGGATTTGTCAAAGAAGATTGATTTGAAGGGTCATCCATGCCTGTTCTCCAAAGCCTCTCCTCAGGAATCTAAACTGTGGCATAGAAGGCTGGGTCATGTTAATCTCAAAAACATGAATCAGCTGATCCATAATAGTTTAGTGAGGGGTCTACCAATAAAGGAGTTCCACTGTGATGAAACCTACACTGCTTGTTTAAAAGGGAAACAACACAAAGTCTCATTCTCTCCTATTGAAGAACCTAAGTCCACTGCCTGCTTGCAGTTACTGCACATGGATCTATTTGGTCCTGTGAGAGTGATGAGCATGGCAAAGAAGAAATACTGTTTGGTAATTGTGGATGATTACTCCAGATTTGTATGGACTTTCTTTCTGCATTCAAAGGATGAGGTTGCTCAGAAGATTATAAACTTTGTGTTGTATGTTGAGAAGCAGTATTCCCTATCAGTCAAGTGTATAAGGAGTGACAATGGAACAGAATTCGGAAACCATACACTTGATGACTTTTATGTGTCAAAGGGAATCAAGAGGCAGTTTAGCATCCCAAGGACTCCAGAACAAAATGGAGTAGTGGAGAGAAAGAACAGGACCTTAATTGAAGCTGTAAGGTCTATGTTGGCTGCAAGTTCTCAGTTGTTTCCAACATCTAAAGCCAAAACCATGGTTTTCAGTAGTTTTATAACTACTGATGCCTAAAACCAAGACTTTAGTTGTTTCAACCTCTGAAGGTTAATCCCATGTCATCGGTCATTTAAAACAACTGATGATTAACACCAAACCCTTCAGTCGTTTCATAACCCTTACCCTATAAATAGTTAATCCTACAGAGCTTCATCATCTCAAACCTAACGTTCAAAAACTCCGAACCTTCTCTCCCATTAATGGTGACCATGCAGCTTAAACCAAGACACAACTGTGTTGCCTACCTTACCAAATCACCCTTCTGGACGAAGTTCGATACTGCCATTGATCTAATGGTCCATTCTCCATACAAAACGGCCTTCCTTATCAATCCTACCATTTAGGCTGAATCCCTAAATCAATTCTAGACGAACGTCACCCTTACCACTGAGGAGAATGACATCGAGTCTCTCCAGTCGTCCGTCAACTGCCGTAAGGTGGTCATCACTCTGGCAATCCTTCGTCAAACCCTATAACTGGATGATGCCACCTTCTCCGCTGGATATTCAAAGGGCACCACTAATCTATCATTTGCCCAACATGGATACCAGGGTAACCTCAGCGCTTCTACCATCCTAAAGAGGCATTTCCATGACGCAGAACGCCTTATTTTTCATATGGTGAATGTCTGCCTAGCCCCTAAGACATCGTCTTGGGATCAAATGTCAACCAGGTGGCAGCAGGTATTCTTCTCTATTCTTGAGCAACAAAACTTAAATTTTTCTGAAATAATATTTCTTGAACTTAAGGATATGGTCTTAAAACCTATTGCTAACCGATGGATATTATATCCTCGGTCATAATGGCCATTATAGAGAACCAGCTGAAAGCTGAGGGACTTGTTGGCCTTGGAGTCCCTACATGGTTGTATTGCCTGAAGTATATTCTAGGCACAACTCAGACCAGTCACTCAAACAGGCTGCCAAGCTGCGAAAACCCACGCAGCTGGATCCCACAGCCACCACCTCCAAATACAAAGTCCCCACCAAATCCAAACACAAGAAACCCAAAAAGGCCACTCAGGGAGATGAGTCCCCTGAGGATGCCCCTGCAACACAAACGCAGGATATATCTACTGGCCATAACCCCCCAGTAGATACACGTACTCACCCACCCTCAACCGCTCAAGCTTCCTCTCAACAGGAGCCTGTAGCAACCACATTTGGGGCACCTATACATCTGGAACCTTCCTCATTTGAGGAGGTTGCCATTGAAACGCACCACTCTCCCCGGGTGCATACTGCTTTCACACCATCTCCTACTGCAACCTCCCCCCAAAGTCCTACCATAATAGTTGCAAAAGTGCTGACTTAGTTGCATTCCTCACCCCCTCCCCAGATACCAATCAAAACTGGGATAGCCTCAACAATTGAGGGGGAGGATCCAAATGCTTCTGATAACCCACAGCACATGGGTTACATTGTTCCATCTCCAAGTGTAGAAACGGAGATTCGAACGTCTGGTGAGGCTGCCACTTCTCCTGCTTCAGCATATGATCAGGATGAAGTTGGTACTATCCATAAGACCTCACCAAAGGCAACTGCCAATGAAGGACATAGTCCTGAGGCAGGAAGTCCCCGGTACCAAGAACAAGGGGCACATGCTACTACTGATCTACACTCAGAGCATGTACATCCTGATTCAATCAGGAGGTTAGGTGATTCAGCACAGACTGATGATGACCTAGGCTTTTTCTACGATGTTCTAGCCCACAATACCATCCTAGAGAATGAGGTGAGTAGACTCAAAGAGCTGCTTGCCAAAATGTCTCAGGATCAAAGACCATCTACCCCACAAACCCCACAGATGGCACCTTCAATTGAAGGTTTCCCAAACACTAAGCCTACACACATAACTGAGCCACCAGCCTCTGCTTTTTGCACCACCTCTCAGGGACAGAACCCCTCTGAGCAGATGGTTGCTATCTTTCAAAACTCCTTACCTCTCATCACTTCCATCATCACTAACATAGTGCAAAGCCATTGATGAGAGGATTCCCTCAAATCTGCAAACACTCATTGATGATGTTGTTCATAAATCTCTTTCTGCCTTCCAAACCCCTGATTCCAATGCAACCATAAAGGGGGAGACTACAAAGTCTAAGGCAGTGAAAGACAAGAAAAGAAAGAGAGTTGATGCTGAGAAAGAGCCTGAAAAAGAGAAAGAGCCTGAGAAAGAGAGGGAGGTTGAGAAAGAACTGATCTCAGAACAATTGATCACCTATAAAAGAAAGAAAAGTGCTGAGTCAAGAGCTGATGAAGAAAAATCATTAGAAGACCTTGTTAAAGATGCTGATGAAGCTCATAGCAGATCAATGGATAAAATTATAGATCAGCTATTTAGACATGGTCATGACACAGCCACATTAGACTCTGAGATCAGAAAGCTAGAAATAGAAGAGATACAATCAAGATGGGTCGGTTATAGTGTGTTGGAAAGGGAGAGATTGGAAATCATGATCAGGTTCATAGCTAAATATCTTGGAAGATTGTTGATTGAAATCATGTCATGGTCTAGAACAGCATCTTGGCAATAACCACCAAGATCTGTTCGTCTGAAGTATATACCAAAGGACTGGTCATTGAAGCCTTGAATGAAGCTGGTACTGGGAGCAGGTCTGAACTGGTAAAACAATCTAAAGCCTCACTTACATCCAAAATGCTAGAACAGCCTGTCAAAATTCCCACACCAAAACCACCACAATCACAACCCACTAAACCAATTCCCTTACCCACAAAACCAATAGCCGATGATGTACCCCAGAAGAGGAAGAGAAGGGTACTGAGGCTAGAAGAGGAAGAAGAAGATAATGATGAAGATGAAGATAGGCTGCCAATCTCAGCTGTTATACAGTTGCCTAAGACCATAAGTCACCCTCAAACAATTACTCCTGAATCTCAAAGACAAATTGTGAAAGTGAAGTTAGAAGAAGAAGAGCTTCACAAACAACATGATAAGGAATTGTTGAGAAGAGTCGACAAAGCATATGCTGCCACATCTTCAATCATCAATATGAAGAAACATGCTCAGAGATTATACACTCTCAGACACACCTTTCAATATCAAAAAGAGAGAGTGAGGACTTGGCCTGATCCCAGGGTGTCTCATAGGATTCAAAAGAAAAATATTCCACAGAGATACATTGGCCAAGTAAAGAAGATTGTAGATGAAGTGATCTCTCTAGCCTTTGTAGTATCACCGTGGGAGATCCTAGATGACTTCAAGAAAGCCTATAAAGTGAAACTGACCCCACAAAAGATGCTGGAGAATAAAGTGGTGAAAAAGGGGTTAGTGTATAGGAGGCTTGAGGAAGTTAGAAAGAATGAGCTCCAGTTGTTCTTAGAGGGTATTCACCCAGATGAATTCGCATATAGAATCATAAAAACTGTGGAGCTAAAAAATGGAAAGTAGGTCAAATACCTCTCTGAGTACTATGGGCCAGAATCACTCTTTGAAGGAGAAACAGAAGAGCTTACCATGGAGGAACAAATAACTTTCATTGAGGCCTATACAAGGGAGTCTTACAGACTCATATTTGGAAAGTAGATCTCATGGATGGGGTAACAGCTCTATGTCCAGTTCCCCAAGACAGAGTACCATCCATCCTTTGCCAAACAGATCATTGAGACTTCTTTCCAGGCCTGTGCTTACAAGGGTCACTTCTGAGCTGATCTAGAAGACAAAAAGACCAATCTTTCTGCCATAATAAGTGGGACATCTTCAATAAGCTTAAGGTTTTGGCTGCATTGGTTCAGGGGGAGTTTGTTGGACCAAAAGAACCAATGAGCCAGATCAGAAAAACCTTTAAGTCCCACAAGACATCACAACAACTGCTGAAGACTTGATCAGCTGTTTGACAAAGTCTGAAGATCAACAACTGAAGAATAAAGTACTCAAGACTTCAACAGCTGAAGACTAAAGTACTGAAGACTTCAACAGCTAAAGACTAAAGTATTGAAGACTTCAACAGCTAAAGACTAAAGTACTGAAGATATCAGCTGATGACAACAACTGAAGTTCAAGAAGACCAAGTACTGAAGCCTTCAGAGTTTGTCACAACAGCTGAAGAAGCATTCTTCAGTTGTTGTGATGGTTTCCTTTCAGTAGTTTTATTTTCTATTTCAGTACTTGTAAAACGACTAAAGAGCATGTTCTTCAGTCGTTGTTGTTTCAGTAGTTTCTTTTCAGTAGTTGTAGTGATAGTTAACACTTGGTATTTTTGTAAGAAGATGTCAGCTGTTTGATATCTTCAGTAGTTGTGTTAACTTTCAGTAGTTTGAATAATTCTGTTAGATGTCACTATCAAGTGACATCAGCAGACGTCACATCTCCTATATAAGAGATGTTGACCTAATTGTACATGTGACATGTTGCCACCACGAAAGCATATGAATGAAATATTCTATTTGCAGAATTCTCTCTCTCTGTAACCGTTTACTCTTACATTGAATATCAATTGTGTTCTTGTGAATTGTCTAATCATTGTTCGAATTCCGCTGCTATACTCTCTAATCAATCAAACTTAGATCACTGATCCTAACATCGTTTGTTCGCATTACAATGCAAAAACATTATACTAAAGAATGCCATCCAAAAGGAGCCATGTAGCTGCCTCATGCCATCCTCAGCAATGTTTACCTACCAACTGGAAACACATAAAAGTCAGTGTTGTTGTGCGAGTTCTAGTTTTTAATAAAATACTTTACTTTCATTTAAAATCGTTCTTTACTTTCGTACATGAACATAGCTCATACGTATACATAGATAATAATATTATTATCTTCATCATTCATTTCTTAACTTTTGTTCATTCATGGTACGTTATTATCATTAACTTTCATTTACTTTCATTCACTTTCATACATAACTTTCTTACTTTCATTCATACGTTCATTACTTTCGATGACATGTACAGTACCTCGAACATTGTGCACAAAGCTGGTTACAGGGCCTGAGGTCTTTCATAGACCTCAAACATTGTGTATGAAGCTGACTCCAGTACCTAGGGAAAATACATTCACCACTTATCCTTTCTCTTTCATTCCAGATCAATTCCATAGGTTGTACCCCAAACGTTGTACATGAAGCTGGCTACTAGTCAGCTTCGTGCATAATGTTCGAGGTCTATGAAAGACCTCAGGCCTAGTAACCAGCTTCATGTATAATGTTTGGGGTATAGCCTATGGAATTGATCTGGAATGAAAGAGAAAAGATAAGTGGTGAATGTATTTGCCCTAGGTACTGGAGTCAGCTTCGTGCATAATGTTTGAGGTCTATGAAAAACCTCAGGCCCTGTAACCAGCTTCGTGCATAATGTTCGGGGTACTGTACATGTCATCGAACTCACCTTAAAAGGGGGTCCTAGAACTCACCTTAAAAATGTACATACATACATTTCCAGCCCCAAAGCAGTTTAAAACAAGTAAAAGGGGGTCCTAGAACTCACCTTAACAGCCTTTGGTTATGCCTTCTTTAAAACCCATTTGGAATTGAGTTTAGCCGCCTAGAAACCCACCAAAAACACACCCGAACACATATAAACATATAACCGAGGCTAAGGCTAGTTATGAACATCTTAAAATCGGGAATTCTTACCTTGAGTTCGATCTTTTCTGGTTCTTGTTCAAAGACCCGAAAGCTTCTGCTCTTCTTTCTTCTCTCTCTTAAATTCGAATGATATGTGTGAAGAGAGGGTGATGGGCGGCCATCACCTTTATTCACCAACTTTTTAAAGATTTTGTCCTTCTGACACATTTAGTCCCTCAACTTGGGCTTAATTTCCTTTCTTCCTTTTCCTTCACTTTTATTCTTTCTTTCATGACTATTAAAATAACCAGGTGTTACAAGTCCACCCCCTTATATAGGTTTCATCCCCGAAACCTATTCCCCGAAACCTGTTCTTCCTCAAACAATCATGGATAATGTTGTCTTATTTCCTCTTCCATCTCCCACATAGACTTGGATCCCTTCCTGTGCTTCCACTATACATGCACAAGAGGAACCACTTTATTCCTCGACTTCTTCTCTTTACACTCAATAATCGCCACTGGTTGCTCAACATAATTGAGTCATTCATCTACCTCGATATCCTCCGGTGGTACAATCATATCTTCGTCTACTAAACACCTTCTCAGATGGGGTACATGGAATGTCTGGTGAATTCCACTTAACTCATCCGGTAGCCCTAGTCTATAGGCCACTTATCCTACTCGAGCAATGATTCGGAAAGGCCCTATGTACCTTGGGCTCAACTTGACCCACTTTCTAAACCGAATGATACCTTTCCAAGGTAAGACTTTCAACATAACTCTATCACCCACCTGGAACTCAATCAGTCTACGTCGGTTATCAGCATACGACTTTTGCCTATCTTCAGCTGCCTTCATAAAGGCCTTGATCGTTCCAGCTTCAGTCGTGTGTTCTACATCACCCCAACAAATGGGTGTTCTACACTCTTACCATATAACATCTCGTAAGGAGGCATACCAATGTTGGTATGATAAATGTTGTTATATGAGAACTCAGCTAGAGGTAAGTGGTTATCCCAACTATCTCCAAAATCAATGAAGTATGCCCGAAGCATATCTTCCAACGTCTGAATTGTCATCTCTGACTGACCATCCATTCAAGGATGATAAGTCGTGCTAATATGTAACCTCTTCCCCATCGCATCATGGAATTCCTTCCAAAATTTAGATGTAAATCGGTTGTCACGATCAGACACAATAGACACCGGCACACCATGACGAGTTACAATCTTTTGATGAACAGATTCGCCAACCTCTCGGATGAATATGTCTCACGGATCAGTAAGAAGTGAGCACTCTTCATCAAACGATCCACTATCACCCATATAGGGTCATACCCTCGCGCGGTACGCGATAGTTTTGTAATAAAGCCTATGGTGATGTGCTCCCACTTCCACTCTGGTATATCCAAAGGTTGGATCTTCCCATACAGCTTCTGGCCTTCACTTGTAAACAAGTAACGCACTCACTCATATACTCCGCTACATCACGTTTCATACCCGACCACCAGTAATCTTTCTTTATATCTTTGTACATCTTCGTAGCACTGGGATGAATAGAGCATCGAGTTTTATGAGCTTCGTCCATAATATTTCCACATAGATCCCCAAAACGAGGAATCCACATCTGTTCAAATCGGGTTCTGACACAGAGTGTGTTTTCACCCAATTCCGCGACCAGACCTCTCATTCTTTTAGAGTTAAGATGATCTTCCTTCAACTCCTTAACTTGTTTCATCACCTTGGAGGTCAAAACCAACTGGTAAGCCTTCACCTGGATCGGCTCAGGTCTCTCCTTTCGGCTAAGGGCATCTGCCACCACGTTGGCCTTGCCTAGAAATGGCAATGGATCTGACAATCATAATCCTCTATGAGCTCCAACCATCTTATCTACCTCATGTTCAAGTCCTGTTGCTTGAAGAAATACTTCAAGCTCTTGTGGTCATTGAATATGGTGCACTTCGTCTCGTATAGGTAGTGCCTCCATATCTTTAACAGAAAGACCATGGCTTTTAGCTCCAAATCATGAGTAGGATAATTAACCTCATGAACCTTCAACTATCGAGATGCATAGGCTATAACCTTCCCTCTCTGCATTAACACACATCCCAACTCTGAGTAGGAAGCATCTAAAGAAACCACCAATCCTTGATTCCATCGAGTAACAACAAGACGAGATCTTGAGTCAACCATGCCTTTAACTCCTTAAATTCCTTCTCCTAATCTTGAACCCATACAAACTTCACATCTTTGTGGGTCAATTAATCAACGGAGAAGCTATCTTAGAGAAGTCTTGGATGAACCTTCAGTAATAGCCCGCCAAACCCAAGAAACGACGAATATCAGATGGTGTCATTGGTGACTTCCATTGCATCACCACCTCCACCTTTTTCAGGTCCACCATAATCCCCTCAGGATTCACTACATGACCCAAAAATTGAACTTCGCGCAACCAGAATGCGCACTTGGAGAATTTGGCATACACTTTCTCCTTTCTCAACGTCTCCAACACCTTTCAAATGTGATCGGCATGCTCCTTCTTGCTCTTTGAATATATCAGGATATCATCAACAAACACAATCACTAATTTATCCAACATTACACTTGATTCATCAAATCCATAAAAGTGGTTAGCGCATTGGTCAAACCAAAAGACATAACGAGAAACTCGTAGTGCCTATAACGCGTGCGAAAAGCTATTTTAGGAATATCCCGCTCCTTCACCTTCAACTGATGATAACCAGATCGTAGATCTATCCTTGAAAACCAATTGGCACCCTGGAGCTGATCAAACAAGCCACCAGTCCTTGGTAAGGGGTACAATTCTTCACCGTTAGCTTATTCAACTCACGGTAGTCTATACACATTCTCATGCTACCGTCTTTCTTTTTCACAAATAAGACCAAAGCACCCCAAGGGGAGATACTCGGTCTAATGAACCCCTTGTCTAGCAACTCCTGCAATTGCTCCTTTACCTCTTTCATCTCAGTCGGAGCCAACCGATACGGTTCCTTAGGTACAGGTTGGGCACCCGGTATCAAGTCAATCTAGAACTAGATATCGTGTTGAGGTGGCACTCCTGGTAACTATTTGGGAAACACGTCCAGAAAGTCACACACAACCGATACATCAGACAGTTGTGGTGTTGGCATATCCACGTCCTTTACGTAGGCCAAGTAGGCACTACATGCACGCCTGATGCACTTTCCCGCCACCGGCTTCAAAATCACTTTCGGAAACGTAGTGACCCGATAACCATAACCCGTCACTAAACTCCTATCAGGCACTGTCAACCGGATAATCTTTTTTTGACAGACGATGTTTTCCTTGTAGTCCACAAACCAATCCATTCCAAGGACTACATCAAACCCACCTAAGGTCATCCCGAAGGGTCTAATAGGGAATTTTTGACCTTCTAGTTCTATGTCACAACCTTCTATCATCTTAGAGATCCTGGTAGACATACCTATGGCAATTTCTACATCGAAGGGCGTATCTATATTCTTACTACTAACAGGCAATTTAGCATAGAAAGCGGCAGAAATAAAACTCTTACTAGCAACAGAATCAAATAACACAGAGACTAAAGTTTGGTTTACTAGAAACGTACCTGACATGACATCGGGGTCCGTCCTAGCCTCCTCCTGCATCATTGTGAACGCTCTGGCACTCGCCCTCTACCCGTCTCCTCCAGCCTTCTTCACTTCTGAACCTTCAGCCCTTGGCTTCGTACAGTCCCTACTCATGTGGCCCTCCCCGCCACAGTTAAAACACCTCCCTGGCTTACATTCCCTCGCCATACGACCAGGCTTCCCACACTTGAAGCACACGTTCAATTCCCATCTACACTCTCCTGTGTGCTCCTTTCCACATTTACCACACCTTCTCTACCCCGCACCAGATGTGACCAAGCGTCGGTCGTCCACGTGTGCCCCTTTGTTGCTTGGAGTGGCCCCGCCACGTCCAACCCGCTTCCTATTCCAATTCCGGTCACCACTATTCCTCGTGTTGCCTTCAGCCACCACCATGGTCCTTTCATCATACAACCTCCCTGCCAAGTCAACCACCGACCTAAACATGCTCGGTCAGGCAGCGATAATGTGCCTACGAATATCCGCCGGCAAGCCCTGGACGTACCTCTTAATCTTTTGTGACAAAGTGTCACTTGATCTTGCACCAACCATGCCATTTCATTGAACTTGGTGGTGTAATGCTGATGTGTCATCATTCTCGCCTCTAGCTACAGGAACTCTCTCTCCACTTTGTCCATCTCCCGGTGATGACAAACTCCTCAATCATTAGTTTTTGCAACTATGGCCACCTCATTCTTCCTATAGTCCTACTACCCTCGGCTTGGACAATATTGTGCCACTAGCACAAAGCTGAGTCCACAAACGAGTAGGTGGCAATTTCACTTTCTGGTCTTCCGACACTCGCTGATATCGAGAACAGCTTCCATCTCTCTCACCCACCGGTGAGCAGCAGCAGCAGTGTCGTTACCATCAAATGTAAGGGGCTTGCATCTTTTAAATGCCCCGTAGTTACAGCCTCGTACCGCCTCCGGCGCAGGCTCTTCTCCTCCTCTTCATCCTCGAAGAAAACCTTCGCAGGCCCCAGTCGCTCCCATCCTCCCGAGGACCTATTCCTCTCCCTTCTTTCCCCTTCCCGCACAGCCTTAATCACTTCGGTCACCACAACCGGTAAGATCGTCTGCATGACATGATGCACTTCCTCCATAATGGCCTCCTTCACTAAGGCTATCAAGTTAGCACTCTCGTCCCCGCCTCTAGATGAGGGGTCTCGGGTTCTTCATGAACCACCTCTTCGGCTCTAGGTCTTCCTCTCGTGACCCGTGGTTCAGCACCACGACCTCCACCACGTGAAGCTTTTGGCGATCTACCGCTAGCCATCCTCTAAACACAATATAAAATTCAAACACAAACATGATCACTCAAGGGAATAGCTCAGTTTATGTCAAGTATAGTAAGTCCTAATAATAGTAGCCAGTTGTGATTAGCCAATTACTTTACTCTTCATACCTCAAGCATTACCTATCGTGACTAAATCAGTATCTAAATCTAATAAATGCACATAAACCACATAACATGTGCACGTAATAGCGGTTAACATTAAGAAAATATCTTATGGCACGCAGCTACTCAGAGTGGCCTACCTACCCCACAAAATCAGATGCTCCTGTCTACCCCACAAAATCAGCACTGACTGCTAACTTCTTCTCATCTCTCTTTTGTGTTCTAACTACATTCATCTATTCTGGAAGTCCAACGAATAATGGGGTATCCATCAAACTTATTTGACAAAAGAACCTCAAAGTGAATGTGCTTTGCTCATCCTCAAATCTGTGCAAGAGGCAGTTCTAGACTTTATTTTTTTGGTCTGGAACACCATTCATTCATATGACATGGAGGAAAAATATCACATTCGTGTGAATGGATGATACAAATGATATATTCGTGCGACTGGTCGGTTGACATTCGAGCATGTTCTTGACAGAAGGAAACAAAAACCAAAACCAAGAGACAAACAATAGAATGAACAAGAATATAATGGTTTCACTGATAAAACCTAATGATTACAAGCTCGTAAAACATAAGAATCAAGACTCTTGGAAATGGGAGATCGAGCATGATCTCCCCACTCATCCGGCAGCACCTAGGCCCCAGGCATACTCCTTAACCCTTTCTACATAATGAAAATGGTATGTATAGACCTCAGCCCATATTAGATGCAACTGGGCCTATTCGTACGATTGGACAATGGTATGGTTCAATTGTATGACCGGACCATGCGTATGGTTCAATCATACGACTAGACCATACGTATGGTTCAATCGTACGACTGGGCCATACTTATGGTTTAGTCTTATGAATGGCCCAATAGCATCTCTCAGTCGCACGACTGGTCCATTAGAATGGCTCAGTCGTACGGCTGAGTCTCATCCGCATATGCTCCTACGAATGACTTAGTTTCATGTGTTACAACATATCAAGTGAATTACATTAAGCTTTGACTATTCGTCAAGCGATGGACACACTATATATGACAATATATCCTCCAACAAATTCCCCCTTGGATGTTGCTTGCGAATAGTAGATAACACCTCTTACAATCTTCAGTCAGTCTTTGCTCTGGTTGCCAATAGAATTAAAGGAAAAACCATATTAGCCAATATTGTTGATCCGTCAGGTTGCTACAATATCTCTGAAAATGAATTTAGGCACAATAGCTTTCGTTTACTTTGCAGAACACCATCATAGCAGCAAGATTCCCCATATGACTGAATTTTCAATATAATGACATGAACAGTTTTCCATTGCTCCAATCTTCACACAGGCTAACCTGATTAACATTAACACCTGCCGAAATTCCCCCTCAAATTCAGCATATCCCAATATATCAACATTGTGCTCTCCTGGCATCTTCATACGGTGTATTAGGCAAAAAGTAGAAGGTTCCAATCCACAACTGACAATCTCAAACAAATCAACATGCACTCAGATTCATCATCAGAAACTAGCTCAAATCATTACTTTCTAATGGCATCTTCAATTTCTCTATACATGGATTCCCCCTAAGAATTAGAATCCTCTCTATGCGGATAAATATAACTTGATTAGCCTATCAATAGTCAAATGCTCCTAACTACCCCACAAAATCAGCTGTGACTGCTAACTTCTTCTCTTCTCTCTTTGGTGTTCTAACTACATTCATCTATTCTGGAAGTCCAACAAATAATGGGGTATCCATCGAACTTATTTGACAAAAGAACCTCAGAGTGAATGTGCTTTGCTCATCCTCAAATCTATGCAAGAGGCAGTTCCAGACTTTTTTTTGGTCTAGAACACCGTTCATTCATATGACATGGAGGGCAAATATCACATTCGTGTGAATGGATGATACGAATGATATATTCGTGCGACTGGTCATAAGACTGGTCCAGTCGCACGACTGAACATACAACTGGTCCAGTGGCATGGTCCAGTCGTACGAATGGTCCATTAGCATGGTCCAGTCGTACGAATGGTCCATACTCATGATCCAGTCGCAAGAACGGATCTGCACGCGGATTTTCAGATCTATAGCTACCATGGCCGCCAAAAAACCCTAATCTGATGAATTTTACATGAACCCAAACAAAATAGACATTACAAGATACGCAAGGGTAATAAGAACGTGGTTTCGAGTTCTATTTTAACCTAGAAACAACGCACGTAACACGATCTGAGCAAAACACGAATAACACGAAGTGGGTTTAACGTCAAAGAACATGAAATAGATCTTGAAAATCAAGAGCTCGGTTTGCTAGAATGATTGTTAGATCATTCTAGCAGTAACCTTCTCTGATACCAATTTTAAAGCAGCTGGATCGGTTGACATTCGAGCGTGTTCTTTACGGAAGGAAACAAAAACCAAAACCAAGAGATAAACAATAGAACGAACAATAATATAATGGTTTCATTAAGAAAACCTAATTATTACAAGCTCATTAAACATAAGAATCAAGACTCTTTAATAAAACATTACACATAAAACATATATATATATATATATATATATATATATATATATATATATATATATATATATATATATATTAATTTTAATAAAACATTGCAATGGAAACATTAAAACAAACATTTCATTTCATTATAATAAACTTTTTTGCAAAATAATACAACATTCGTTACAAAATATTGTTTGTTCGTATTACAATGCAAAAACATTATACTAAAGAATGCCATCCAAAAAGAACCAAGTAGTTGCCTGGTGCCATCCTCAGCAACCTTTACTTGCCAACTGGAAACACATAAAAGTCAGCATTGCTGAGCGAGTTCTAGTTTTTAATAAAATACTTTACTTTCATTTAAAATTGTTCTTTACTTTCATACATGAATACACATCATATGTACACATAGATAATAACAATATTATCTTCATCATTCGTTCGTTAACTTACATTCATTCATCGTATGTGATTATCATTCACTTTTGTTTACTTTCATTCACTTTCATACATAACTTCCTTACTTTCATTCGTACATTCATTACTTTCGATGACATGTACAGTACCCCGAACATTGTGCATGAAGCTGGTTACTGGGCCTGAGGTCTTTCATAACCTCGAACATTATGCACCAAGCTGACTCCAGTACCTAGGGCAAGTACATTCACCACTTATTTTTTCTCTTTCATTCCGGATATGAAGCTGACTCTAGTACCTACGGCAAGCGGCAAGGATCCCATACATATGGTCAATCACAAGGATTAGACCCCAGTGTGCATCCTTCTGAGGTAGCTAACCCGCACACAGTTGAGCTAACACACTTAATTGGGTGTGAACCTCCATACATTGCTTGCAAGACTTTCTCACTTTCATTCATTTATTAATGCATGCATTCTTTCATTTCATTCCACTTTTCATATCTTCCACTTTACGTTACATAATACTTTTCATTTCATTCATTAACATTCAACGTAAAGCCATGGTAAAATAACATTAAATGACAAGGAACGTAAACATAACCATACAGGGCAACACCATAAAAGGCACCATCATACATACATAACATTCATCATACATATCGTCATACATAAGCATCAATCATACACTATCAAATCATATCATACATCGCCCATCACATTATCTATGACTTCAAAAAGTCGACTTACATAACCCCCGAGAACCTCCCAAGCCAAAGCCAATATTTACTACCCCAAAAAATCAGAAAATAAATCTAAGTCTAAGGCGCATGGGCACTATTTAGGCTCATGGCCTTTCAGAGGCATGGGAAACACTTAGGCGCATGGGTAACTTTCAAGCGCATGGGTACTATTGGGGTGCATGGGCAACACTTAGTCATTTCTGGGCAATTCTAGGTGCATGGGCACTATGCAGGTGCATGGGCACTATGCAGGTGCATGGGCACTATGCAGGTGCATGGGCACTATGCAGGTGCATGAGTGCCTTAGCGCATGGGAATCCTGGGTGCATGAACACTTAGTAATTTTCAGCCTATTTCTAGGCGCATGGGTACTGTTTGAGTGCCTGGGGTTTGGGCGCATGGGAACATTTATGCAGTTTATGCCGTTGGGCCCATAGGCCACTATTTAGGCGCATGAGCAATCTAAATCATACTAGAACATCATAATTCAGTCCCCAAACATCATATAACTTGTTCTAACCTTAAATCATATATTCTAAGCCTTAGAAACATAACCATAACATCATCAAGCACATACATTGCCCAAAATCAAATCTTACCCGTAAACACACACATACACACGTACGGGTATAAAACCCAACTTTTATAAAAATGTACATACATGCATTTCCAGCCCCAAAGCAGTTTAAAAAAAGTAAAAAAGGGGTCCTAGAACTCACCTTAACAGCCTTTGGTTATGCCTTCTTCAAAACCCGTTTGGAATTGGGTTTAACCGCCTAGAAACCCACCAAAAACACACCTGAACCCATATAAACATATAAGCGAGGCTAAGACCAGTTAAGAACGTCATATGTGTGAAGATAGGGTGATGGGTGGCCATCACCTTTATTCACCAACTTTTTAAGGATTTTGTCCTTTTGACACATTTAGTCCCTTAACTTGGGCTATATTTCCTTTCTTTCTTTTTCGTCACTTTTATCTTTCTTTCATGACTATAAAAATAACCGGGTGTTACATCAAATCATTAAGCTGCGAATTTAGCATCATTTTGAATGAAAGTTCATAGTTACAGTGAAATTACATCTGAAAGTAGCAGTTTCGCTCCTTTTCCTATGAAACTACGGGAAAATCAGATTTCAAGTGAAATTACATGTATGAAATTATAAAAACTTAAACTGCAAAATTAAAAAAATTATGCAAATCTAAATCTTCAATCTGCGAAATTAAAAAATTTCAAAAGCTGAAGGTGCATCAACACACACTGATATAGGAAAAGCTACAAGTAAAATATGCATTATAGTTGACCACCATTGACTTATAGAAATCAACAATCAAAAACTAAATGGCTTGCCGACCGGAGACATTACAGACCTTGGTGCTTCGTCGCCACCACCATAGGCGTGTTAGTAGTACCAATAGTACTACTGCCAACAACACAACTTCCACCTGCTCGATCAGCACATTGCACCGACTCTGGTGCCATCGCCATGTTGACTACATCATCCAGGAAAGGGACTTCACTACCACTAGTCTGTTTGAACGAAACAGCTGACAGAAAACTTGAAAACGCGATGGCCAACCCTAGTCGCCGCAAACTTCAACCAACAATATCTTCTTCAATACTACATATCTAAGTGTACCATGACCACCATTGGAACCAGCGTGATGAGGAGAAGAAGATGATGTATAGTATGCATTGTGTTTCACTAGAATAGTTCACCAGAACCCTAGCCGCTGCAAACTTCTCTCTCTATATCTCCTTTGTTATTGAGTTTCAGAACAAACGAATACCACCATTGAAATCAGAAGGTCGTGATTAGTGGGGACAAAGGTTGAACTGCTCATTTTGGCAGACTTTTTTTCCGGCCACCGTGAGGCTCGCCGGAACCCTAGAAGGGGTTTCTCACACATCCACATCTTTCTCTCTATTCACTTGAATATGTGTGCGTTAGTTGGTGTAAGTTTTATGGATTAGGTTTTGTGTTCGGTTGTGGGCTTTTTTTCTTGGTTGTGGGCTTTTTCTCTTGGTTGTGGGCTTTGTATGGGCTAACAATTAGACTGTATTTCAAAATCATGTGTGGGATAACATTTTGTATGGGTTAAGGTGTAAGAAATGTATGAGTTAACTTCTCATTAGGCCAAGTATTTCAGAATTTGTACGGGTTCACAATTTATATGGACTAAATAAAAGATTAAAATCCTAAGCTTGGGTCTTTATAAAATAAGTAATTAAAAATATTTTCATAAATAAATAAATAAAAATCATAATCATATAATATGTTCATTATTTTGGCTGATAAAGTACATTTAATATTTGTTTTTGAACATGTCTTTCTCTGACGATCTTGAATCAGCCAATGCCACAATGGCACAAAGATGGTTTGACTATTTTGCAAGTACAAAGAAAGAAAGATTTTCAGATCTGATTGATCAGTTTTTAAAGGTGGAAAATAATTTAAAGAAGCATGCTCCAGACCTTAGAAAGAAATGAGAATAATGAAGATGAGAAAGATGACAATGGAAAGAAAGACTTTGAGGATAAAGAAATGCTAAAAATCAAAGAAGAGGAACAATAAAGAATCATAAGGGTTTGTACATGTGAGAAGAGTTTAACTACAAAAAGAACTATCATGGGTCTTCCTTATTAGACTGTTCAGGATATGTGTTTTTCTTCTTCCAAAATCTGATTATTTAGGATTATAAGACAAACACATTGTTATTGGAAAATGAAAAATAATTAAAATAATTAATCAGGAATTAAAGAAAAATGAAATTGCTTTTTCAAGGAAACTTAATAAAGCATTGGCTGAAAATAATCTTTTAAGAAGAACCATTTTGGAGCGTAATGTTGAAACAAATATTTTGAAAGAAAAGGCTATTTTAGCTCAATTTGAAACAACATAGCTTCAAACAAAGCTTGATAAATGGCCATTTCACATATAAAAAAGGATGAGCTTATTGCTAAACAACAAAGGGCATGGATAAAACATAGGATTGGATATCATTCAGATGGTGAAATTGTATTTAATTTAGTTCCACCTCCATCTACTCTATGTCCTTCTCCAATTCCTAAACTTCATCCAACAAATGATTTAATAGAAAAGAATACTAACAGTTTGCATGCAGGTTTAGCAGGAGTGAATCTTAAAGAGGTGTGAGATGATTATGATTCCACAATTGGTATGGGATACAATAACCTGAATGCTGATAGTAAAGATAATGATTGTTTAGTTCTGGTGTTTGTAACTATTATTTACTGTGTCTTCTAACTTCTTTGATAAGTTTAAAGCAGGTGAAATGCCTACCTTTGAGCCTGTCAGGATTGTGAAAGAAGAGATAAATCGAGAATCACCTATTCATCAACCTCCACCAACAGCAACATTTCATATTCATGTCAATCAAGATCCATTGGAAGCAGATCTATGTATACGAGACTAGACAAGCTCAGATGATGAATCAAACACAGAGGACAATGTATATTTCTCAAAGCTTAAGATATCACCTAAAATTGTCAAGTCCTAAAAGCTTCCAAAGCTGCATCCAGATCAATAAGGATCTCTTCTCCAACTGCAAAAACAAACCAGTCAACCAGTGAAGATCTAATCCATTATTCAGCACAACAACATCCAAAACAAGCAAGTATCTACCACAACCTTGAAGCAATATTCAACTCTAAACGCTTCACACAAGTCAGCCAAGCATCAAAAGCATTTCAAGGCTTGTTTTGAGTGTGGAAAATAAGGTCATGTGGTAAGGAAATATCCTCAAAGACTTGCTACAAATGGTAAAGGCGAAACAAATTGCTTTTCAAGATGTCAGTCCACAAAGAATGTTCCAGATTGTAAAGGCAACATGGGTTGCTTCTATGGTTCAGAAGGTAAAAAGCACTTATCTTTGAATAGTTGGATGAAAAATCATTCATCCAAACCTTTTCATGTGAAGCCGTTTCACATGATTTAAAGATGAAAATGACCAACGTTACAAAACCAAATTCTTTGTCATCCGGTCTTAAACAGAAAATGAGTTCCAAATTTATTTTTTTCAAAACAAATTTGATTAAACCAAAAAAATTTGGCAAATTAAAAAGAAGGATACAACAATCCCCAATATTTAAACAGATTGTGTGTTGAAGCAAGTTACTTCTACCATTGAAAAAGGAACTCCTAGGACTACAATTGTCGGGGATCCCCTTTCAAACTAATCTGTTTGTGAGTGCAGGAACAATTCAGGAGGTGTGTTAGTAATCCGGTTCATTGACAGAGATTTTTCTTAATTCAAATTTGCGGCAGAACAAACAAGTTAAGGTCTTATTTTATCCACAATCTAGATTATATATACACAATCATAGTTCTCACTTCACAATCCCTGCATATTTCTTGATCATTCATTTCTTGATCATTCATTTCTTATCTTGATATCATTGTAGTTTAGAGGATCTTTTTTAGTAAATTTCTATTTTTGCATAGTTTTATAAAAAATAATAATAAATAAATAAATAAAAACAAGGGTTTTGCAAAAATTAAAATTTAGGGGGAGAGTATAATAAGACTCAATAACAATAATGAAAAGAGAACTGGAAACTTGATTTGAGATGATTGAGATAATTGTATATCATCTTCAAATGCTTGTTCATGCATGACTGAGTTTGAAAATGAGAAATGATAGTAACTGATGTTGTTATTTGATATCATATGTGATTTAACAATCAAACAGATTCATTAATGATATGCTTGGTAGGCACAACCTGAAAAATAAAGTAGACAGCAGCATAATAATGGAAATTAAATCTATGCTTAGGATGTGTGTATAACTGAGTCCCGACAAAAATTGGATTGAGAATTGATCTTTCACCCACCCTGATATAAATCATATAAGGCATGTCTTTTGAGCCATTTTTAGTGTAATTATTTGTCTTGTGTTTGTGCTAACCTCCTCTGTTGTATGAAAGTATTGACCTGGAGTGATGTTCTCCTTTGTTGTACGATAATACTAATCTGCAGCTCTCATTGGCATATGATTAAATGGTCATCTCCTTTGGTATATGTGAGTATAGACCTTGGGCTCTCGACATTTTGGTCTAAGTAGTGCCAAATCATTAAACAATGAATTCATCACAGAATGCAATGTACTGTTGATAATCACTTAAACACTAATGCACAAGCCTTGCTCTATAAAGATCATAACCAAATTCAAGAAATCCTGAGGTTGAGTGAGGGTTTTTTTTCCAAATGATTGTGGGGTCCTAGCGTTCTATAGTATTTAATCGAACCCTAATGAATCATCAGCTCTTTGTTGAAAAAGTTAGGGAATGGGTTTGATGGACAAAGATATCAGCAATCATTATTGATCTGTTTGAGAAATTTAAAATATTTAAAAGATGTGATTAGATTCAGTTATCAGTGTGATCTCATTGCTTGTCGATGATTAAATTCAACTTTGTGCTAAAGTATATCTTCAAGATGTGATCTCATAATCGATTCAATTCTTAGTAACTAAAAAATATTATCATATATATATATAATAAAAAATAATAAAGTTTCGTTTCAAAATTCTTTTGGATCTTCCATATTATGCTGTTAAAATTTTTATCATTTCTCATGAATTTCATTGAAATTGAGCAAAACGAACACGGGTCACTTGTTTTCACACATATAAACACAGGTTTATTTTGTTAAGAGATCAAGGCAAAGACTAAAGATACTGTTGGACCAAAAGAACCAATGAGCCAAGATCAGAAAACCTCTAAGTCCCACATGGTATCACAACAACTGCTGAAAGCCTCATCAGTAGTTTGACAAGTGCTGAAGACTTCAACAGCTGAAGATCAAGTGCTGAAGACCTCAACAGCTGAAGAACTAAAGTGCTGAAGTACAACAGCTGAAGAAACAAGTGCTGAAGCTGAAAGACCAAAGTACTGAAGTACAACAGCTGAAGAGTTTACAAGTGCTGAAGATCAACAACTGATGTACAAAGTCTGAAGACAAAGACTGAAGACATCAGCTCATGATATCTACTGAAGTCATCAGCTGATGAAACACCTGAAGGTCAAGTCTGAAGATCAGTACTGAAGCCTCAGTAGTTTGTCACAACTGCTGAAGAGTACTTCTTCAGTAGTTATGATATCAGTAGTTTTATATTTTTTTATGTTTCAGTAGTTTTATATTTTGTACTTAACACGCTGATATGTTCTCAGTAGTTGTGAACATTTCAGTAGTTTGTTAAGAATTAGTTATTTTTGTATTTGATCTGCCAGTTGTCACTTTCCGTGATAACAGCAGTGATTGTTGCACTCTATATAAGGAGTGACAACTTATTGTAACGATGATGAATGATGAATGAATGGAATGAACGAATGATTTGATTAGAAATATTCTACCTCTATAAACATACCTTGAAATCAGAAATATATATTCTCTCCCTATAACCGTATGCGCTCTTAATGCTTACAAGTATCGATTGCTTGCTACATTTGTCTAATTCTAGTTTGTATTCCGCTGCTTTGTATCCTAATACATCAAACTTGTGATCGCTGATCCTATCAAATGGTATCAGAGTAGGTTAATCATTGATCGATCTAACAAATTGATCATTGAAACTGCTATTCAAGATCTAAGTTTGATTGAATTAGCTTTTGTTTTTGCAAGAAACGGTTATAGAGATTGAATTTTCTGTATTTCTGCTCATTCATCCTGAGATCTTTTCTTGGTTCTCATTGAGTTTGTTGTGGTCTGTCTAAAACTTTTAAAAGCTTGAACTAAATTGTTTTTGAACTGAAAATGACCACTCCTTCCAATGATCCTCACAATACTGGTTCCTCAACCAAGCCACCTATGCTGGTTAGGAATGAGTATAACATATGGCAAAGACGTATGCTCCATCACGTGTCTGTTAATAGCGCAGGGTGTTGGACATCAGTGGTACATGGTCCACACAAGCCCATGGTGAATAACCGGGAAACCAATCAAATGGTTCCGAAGAGGAGGGAGCAATACTCAGATGAGGATAAGAAGTTGCTTGAAATTGATGCAAAAGCCCATGGAATTCTGGCCATGGCATTGCCCAATGAAATCTATTCTGGGCTAATGCATCATGAAACTACCCATGACCTCTGGATTGCCTTGAAAGAACAATTTGGAGGAACAGATGAGGTCTTGGCAAATAATAGAGAAATTCTTGCCCAACAATATGAGACATTCTCTCATAGAAAGGGTGAGACACTGACTCAACAATATGAGCGGTTCTCTTGTTTGATCTCTGAACTAAAAATGGTCAAACTTGAATACACCAATATTCAGATGAATAACAGATTTCTCAGATCACTGCCTGAGAGATGGGACACATATACTATTGTCCTACGCTCCAGTGCAAGTTTGGACAAACTATCTCTCACCCAACTCCATGGGAAACTGCTCACTTTTGAGAGAGAGATAGAATAGAAGAGAAAGCTGTCTTCATCTGGAAAGCTCACTGAAGACTTTGTACAAGGCAACACTGCCTTGTTGGGTCATGAGTCAGAATATGCTTCATCTGAATGCCAGTATGATGAGCATATAAATTTCTCTTCAAGCACTTCTGATTCTGCATTTGTGAGTATTGATGGTCAGTTTACTGGGTGTAATAATGACAATCTATGTTTCATTATGGATGATCTCAAGGGGATTGCTGATGATGACTTAGAAGAGATGGATATTTTGAGCCAAATGGCCTTGATAAATATCAGATCTCAGAAGTTCTATAAAAGAACTGGAAGAAAATTCCCAGGACTCTCTGGCAAAACCAAAGTTGGTTTTGACAAGAGCAAGTTGAGGTGTCACAAATGCCAAAGGCTTGGACACTTTGCAAGAGAGTGTAGATCAACTGGATCTAGCTCCACTGCACCCTTTGTGACTTTTCCTGGCAATAGTCAACAACATAGAGGGCAACATCCTGTCACCTCTAGTCATCATCCTCAACAACAATCTCCGGCATATTTTGTTCCTCAGGGTCAAATGCCATATCCGTACCCCTGTTATTACATGCCACAGTCAAATCAAGTTCAAGTTCCTATGACACCACAACCTCATGCACTACCAGAACCTCAGCCTTCCCAATCTCATCAACAATCTCAATCTCAACAACACAGCTTCTTCACCCCAGGAGTTGTTGACTGGAGCAGTTTACCAGATGACTTGTCTGGTCATGATCAACTGTTCTCAGGTGCTGGTCAACATGGTGGTGACAGTCCCTTTGGGAATCTAGCTCTTATGGCTTTGGAGTCTGCTGATACTTCATTTTCCAATGCCTCTACACCTCAGGTATCACAGGTATCCTCTGAGGCAAAAGCCAATTATGTTCTGAACCATGCATAGCAGCATTTGCTTCCATTAGAGAAGCAAATGTAGCTCTAATTAATAAGAACATTGAGCTAGAACAAATAATTTCCAAAAACAAAGCTGAGTTTGAGTTGTGCTCAAAGATAAAAATGATGAGATTTATAAACTGAATTGCCAAATAATTGATGATAAGGCTAGAGGAGAAGTACTTCTAGAGAAGTACAAAGATCTCAAAGAAACCCTTGCAGTTACCCAGGTCGAGTGTGATAGATGGGTACAATCATGCAAGGGTTTTGAAATGCTTCTTAGTAAGCAATCTGCTTCAAATGTGAAGTTTGGAATTGGTTACAATCACACTGCTCCACCTACAGATTTTACCCCAAGAGCAGAGGTAGAATCTGATGGTGAGAGTGATAACCAATCCATCACATCATGTGATCTACCTTCTGATACAGCACAATCAGAAGTAGCAGTCAGCATCAAGCCCTCTTTGAACCTATCAGCTGATGTTGATGGTTCAAATGCTGACATTCACATGATTAATGAGTTGATCAACTCAGGAGTTAATCCTGAAGGTCCTGAAAGGACTAGAGAGCAGGATTTAACACCTGAAGTTCAAACTTCAACTGCTGTCAGTACTGAAGAGAAGAAAACTGGCAGTAGAAAGAGTTTGAAGACTACTAAAGAGGTAGTCAAGAAAGCAACCAATGCTTCCAAAGCATTGAAGAACAAGTCTTCTGTTGCTTCACCCTCTTTAGTTGATGATCAACCTAAGATGAAGAAGAAACCATGTGAAGTATGTGGTTTGTTCAATCATCTTACAGATGATTGTTGGTACAAAGAGGTTCCAAACTCAAACAAAGAGAAGAAATTAATGAGAAAATGGTAAAAATGAAAACTGAGTTTGAGACCACATTTGTATCAGCAACATCAAATCCTGTAACCCTTAAGTCCTTAAGAAATCCAAAAAGGAAGGGGTTAAACCGGTGACAGCTGAGGTGCTCAAAAGAAGAAGGTGCAACATAGGAACTTATCAAACTCCACTAGCAATGTGTCTGATGAGCTGAAAGCTTTATCATAAAATCAGACACAGCTGGTGATGATGGTACAACATCTGTTGGGTAGAGTTAACCAACTAGATTCTCCTATGTTGAAACCACAGAAAAGGAGGTCCAAGCCAAAGGACTCCTCTTCTACACCATCTTCTTCCTCTCAGGCTGTTGTTTCAAATAAACCTGTTAGTTTACCATCTATTGATGAGACCAGGCCCAAAACCAAAAAGGTTTGGGTCTCTAAAACTAACTGATTGTTTATTATTGCAGGTTCTTCAACATGCCAAGTAGCATCTGGTATGTAGACAGTGGGGGATCTATGCACATGACTGGGAACAACTCTCTTCTTCATGACTACTCTCAAGGAAAGAAGGGATTTGTCTCTTTTGGCAATGATGCTAGGGTTACATCATCGGTAAGGGCTTTGTCTCCAATGGAGAAATCAAATTTGATGATGTTAATCATGTGGAAAATCTCAAGTACAACCTCTTGAGTGTTAGTCAAATGTGTGATAAAGGCATGTTGCCCTTTTCACCAGTCAAAACTATAGGATTCTGTCATCCAAAGTTTTGCACTTGATTGACAAGGTGTTGGATGATCACACTCTCCTGAAAGCCAACAGGACAGGAAGAGTGTATGCCTTAGATCTCTCTAAGAAGATAGATCTCAAAGGCAATCCTTGCCTATTTTCCAAAGCCTCTTCTCAAGAATCTAAACTGTGGCACAGGAGGCTTGGTCATGTTAATCTCAAAAACATGAATCAGCTTAGCCACAATAGTTTAGTCAGAGGCTTACCAATAAAGGAGTTCCACTGTGATGAAACCTGCACTGCTTGTTTAAAAGGAAAACAGCACAAAGTCTCATTCCCTCCTATTGAAGTGTCCAAGTCCACTGCCTGCTTGCAATTACTGCATATGGATCTATTTGGTCCTGTGAGAGTAATGAGCATGGCAAAGAAGAAATACTGTCTGGTAATTGTGGATGATTACTCCAGATTTGTATGGACTTTCTTTCTACATTCAAAGGATGAGGCTGCTCAGAAGATTATTCACTTTGTGCTGTACATTGAGAAGCAGTATTCCCTTCCAGTCAAGTGTATTAGGAGTGATAATGGAACTGAGTTCAGAAATCATACACTTGATGACTTCTATCTTTCAAAGGGAATCAAAAGGCAGTTCAGCATTCCAAGGACTCCAGAACAAAATGGAGTAGTGGAGAGAAAGAACAGGACCCTCATTGAAGCTGCAAGGTCCATGCTGGCTGACTCAGGTTTGCCACTGACCTTTTGGGCTGAAGCTGTCAACACAGCTTGTTATGTGCAAAATAGAGTTTTAGTAAATCAGAGGTTGATGAAGACTCCATATGAAGTTCTCCATCATTTGGCTCCTCTGATTTCATTTTTCAAAGCATTTGGGTGTCCCTGTTTCATTCTCAACACAAAGGATCAACTCCATAAATTTGATCCTAAGGTGGATGCAGGGTACTTTGTTGGTTATTCATCTACTTGCAAGGCATACAGAGTCTTCAACTGCAGAACAAAGATGGTTGAAGAAACTCTACATGTTAAGTTTAATGAATCTCCAAAGGACAAGATTCCACAAAGTCCTGTGGAGTTATTTGATTTGGACATACTGCAATATGTTCCTTATCAAACTCCTGCTGTTGCTCCTGTCAACAGTTCACCACCTGGTGGTACTGCTGATGATGATGATGATTGCAGTACTCACCTCTTCAGGTTTAGTGATCAGCTGCCTGACTCAGCTAGACCTGATGTTCCTGTAGCTCCAGTAGCACCATCCACAACAAATGCTGATGAGATTTCTTCGAATTCAACTTCCTTTGAATTACCATCCACTGATTGGTTTGAAGGAAATGATTCACCATCACCATCTGTTGCTGCTGAGCCGGCTACAAACACTTACACAGATCTCATTGTGTATCAAGATCTGAAGAATCACCCTATGTCTCAAATCATTGGTGATATAACTGCTGGAGTATCAACAAGAAGTCAATTGTCAAATTTCTGCTTCTATGCTCTCTTCATCAGTCAGCAAGAGCCAAAGAATTATCACATTGCTTTAAAGGACAATGGATGGGTTGATGCCATGCAGCTTGAGCTTCTTCAGTTCAAGAAACAGCAAGTGTGGGAACTGGTTCCTCTACCTCCAGGTAAGTGTGCAATAGGCACTAAATGGGTGTTTAGGAACAAAACTGATGAAAATGGGCTTATTGTTAAGAACAAGGCCAGACTGGTTGTTCAGGGGTTTGCACAAGAAGAGGTATTGATTATGATGAAACCTTTGCCCCTGTAGCCAGACTGGAAGCAATTCGATTGTTTTTAGCTTATGCTGCTTATCAAAACCTTAAAGTTTTTCAAATGGATGTCAAAAGTTCATTTTTGTATGGAAAAATTAAAGAAGAGGTTTATGTATGTCAACCTCCAGGCTTTGAGGACAATAATCATCCTAATTGGGTGTATAAGCTTGATAAGGCTCTTTATGGGTTAAAACAAGCTCCTAGAGCCTGGTATGAGACATTATCAAACTTTCTTCTGGAAAACAATTTCACTAGAGGCTCCATAGATAAGACTTTATTCATTAAGAAAGCTGGGCCATAATCTACTTGTTCAAATTTATGTAGATGATATCATTTTTGCATCCTCTGATCCATAGTTGTGTGATGCCTTTACAAAGTTGATGCAACAGAAGTTTGAAATGAGTGCCATGGGAGAATTACAGTTCTTTCTGGGGTTGCAAATCAAACAAAAGGCTGATGGAATTTTTATTCATCAGTCCAAATATACAAAAGATCTTTTGCAAAAGTTTGATTTACAAAACTGTAAGCCTTGTTCTACTCCCATGAGCAGCACCACACAACTGGACACAGATCAAAGGTAAAGTGGTTGATGAAACACTTTACAGATGTATGATTGGGTCCTTGATGTATTTAATAGCTTCTAGACCAGATATTATGTTTGCTACATGTGTTTGTGCTAGATTTCAGGCTGCACCTAAAGAGTCTCATCTGATTGCAGTCAAGAGGATCTTTAGATATCTGCAAGGCACTCCATCTCTAGGTTTATGGTATTCTACCAGACATTCTGGTAAATTAGTTGCTTTTTCTGACAGTGACTATGCAGGGTGTAAGTTGACCAGGAAATCAACTTCTGGTGGATGTCAATTCCTAGGCAACTGCTTGATTTCTTGGCAGAGCAAGAAACAGACCTCAGTTGCTACATCCACTGCTGAAGCAGAGTACATTGCTGCTGCTAGTTGTACATCTCAGTACTCTGGCTTCAAAACCAACTTTTGGATTATGGCATTACAGAGACTAAGACTCCATTGTTAATGGATAGTGCTTCAGCTCTTTGCATTGTCAAAAATCCAGTCCAGCACTCTAGGACCAAACATATAGAGATCAGACATCATTTTATAAGGGATTGTTTTGAAAAAGGTCTGATTGATCCTAAGTTTGTGCCTAGTGCTGATGAGCTTGCAGACATTTTTACTAAGCCTTTGGATAATTCAACTTTCCAAAACCTGGTGTTAAGGCTTGGTATGCTGCAACTAGAATAAGTGACAACTACTGATGATCTTAGTAATTCATACTGATGATTATGAGTACCTATGTCACATATAAGTACTGATGAGCTCTTTTACCCTCAGTAGTTTTTTATAACTACTGAAGGCTAAATGTCTCACAAGTACTGAAGTACTTCATCTGTTCTAAACTACTAATGTAGTTACAACTACTGATGCAGTTACAACTACTGCAATCAGTAAAAACAGATAAGTACTGATGTCCTATGAAACAACTAAAATCAGCCAAAAAGACTGATGAATGTGTTGAGGATAGTATGAACAGCTGAAAAGCTAAGAATTGACGAAAACAGCTGAAGAGAACTTTCTCTTCAGTCGTTTGTACAATTGCTGTTTCATTTTAAACAACTGAAGCAAAACCACGTCTTCAGTAGTTTTATAACTACTGATGACTAATCCCAAGTCTTCAGTTGTTTACAACAGCTGATGACAAAACCACTGTCTTCAGTAGTTTCATAACTACTGATGACAAACACCAAGTCCTCAGTTGTTTTCAATCATCTGAAGTCAAAACCACGGTCTTCAGTAGTTTTCTAAACTACTGATGCCTAACACCACGACTTCAGTTGTTTCAACGTCTGAAAGGATAATACCATGTCAACGGTCGTTTAAAACTACTGATGACTAACACCACATCCTTCAGTCGTTTTCTTACCCGTACCCTATAAATATCCCTAACCTTAGCTCTCAATGCTTCATCTTCTTCAAACCTAACGTTCCTCTCCAAAACTTCCCTCTTCTCATGGCTCTATGCAAATTAAACCGCGACACAACTGTGTTGCCTACCTCACTAAATCGCCCATCTGGACTAAGTTCGATAATGCTATCGATCTTATGGTTCAGTCCCAATACAACACGGTATTTCTTCTGAATCCCATTTTACATGCCGAATCCTTGCACCAATTTTGGATGAACGTTACTGTTACCACTGGGGAGAACAACACACCATCCCTCCGGTCGGTCGTCAACAACAAAGAAGTAGTCATCACTCCTGCAATAATCCGCCAAATTCTTCAACTGAATGATGCTACTTCTCCTGCTGGATATCCGAAGGGCACCATAGATCTATCATTTGCTCAACATGGATATCAAGGCAATCTCAGTGCCTCCACTATCCTGAAGAAACACTTTAATGACGCTGAGCGCCTGATTTTTCACATGGTGAATGTATGTTTGGCCCCTAAGACGTCGTCTTGGGATCAAATGTCCACCAAATGGCAGCAGGTAATGTATTCTATTCTTGAGCAACAACCACTTAATTTTTCTGAAATAATATTTTTAGAGCTCAAGGATATGGCTCAAAAACTAACTGCCAACCGTTGGATACTATATCCACGGTTCATAATGGCCATTATTACAGACCAGCTTAATGCTGCGGGACTTGTTGGCTTGGGAGTCCCTGCTACGGCTGTTCTACCGGAAGTATACTCCCGCACAACTCTGACCGGACACTCAAAATGGCTGCCAAGCTGCGAAAACCCACGCAGCTGGAACCCACAGCCACCACCTCCAAATCCAAAGTCCCCACCAAACCCACCAAAAAGAAACCCAAAACGGCTACTCAGGGAATTGAGTCCCCTGAGGATGCCCCTGCAACACAAACGCAGGATATATCCACTAGTCCAAACCCCCTAGTGGATACAATGACTCCTCCAGCCATAGCCGCTCAGGCTTCCTCTTAACAGGAGCCTGCAGCAACCACCCAAGGGGCACCTACATATCTGGGATCTTCCTCACTTGAGGAGATTGCCATTGAAGAGCACCAACCTCCCCAGGTGCACACTGCTTCTATCCTTTCACCCCAAACAACCGCCCCTCACAGCCCAACTTTAATAGTTGCACAAGTGCTGACTCAATTGCACTCCTCACCCCCTCCCCAGAAACCACTTACTACTGGGAATACCTCTCCAATTAAGGGGGAGGAACAAAGTGCACTTGAGAACCCACAGCACAGGGGTTTCCCACTTCTATCTCCTGGTGTAGACAAGGAGATTAGAATATCTAGTGAGGCTGCCACCTCCTCTGACTCAGCACATGACCAGAGTGAGGCTGGTAACATTGCTAAGACCTCACTAGAGGCAACAGCTGATGATGGACATTGTCCTGAGGCTGGAAGTCCCCAGTACCAAGCACATTGCTGAAGATAAAGCCTTGGAGCTACTGATAAAAGAGGCTGATGCCGAACACAGCAGATCAATGGACAACATCATTGATCAGCTGTTTAGGCAAGGCCATGACACCAATAAATTTGACTCTGAGATTCGACGACTAGAGATTGAAGAAATCCAGAATAGATGGGCAAGTTATGAAGTGTTAGAAAGAGAAAGGCTTGAAATCATGATTAGATTTATTGCAAAATATCTTGGAAGAGCAATGATCGAAATCAAAGCTTGGTCCAGGGACAGTATCTTGGCAATCACCACCAAGATCTGTTCGTCTGAAGCATATACTAAGGGGCTTGTTATTGAAGCTTTGAATGAAGCGGGTGCTGGGAGCAGGACTGAGCTAGCCAAGCAATCAAAAGCCACACTCACCTCAAGGATGCTAGAACAGCCTATCAACATTCCCACACCAAAACCACCCAAAACACAACCCACCAAACCAACTCCCTTACCCTCAAAACCCATAGCCGATGATATACCCTTGAAGAAGAAGAAAAGGATATTGAGGCTAGAAGATGATGAAGAAGATGATGAAGACAGGCTGCCGCTCTCAGCTGTGATTCAGTTGCCTAAGGCCACAAGTCACTCCTCAGCAATTACTCCTGAAGTCCAGAGACAAATGGTTAAAGTGAAGCTAAAAGAAGAAGAGCGTCATAAACAGCATGATGAGGAATTGCTGAAGAGAGTTGACAAAGCTTATGCAGCCACATCTTCTATCATCAACATGAAGAAGCAAGCTCTCAGACTTTACACTCTCAGGCATACCTTTCAATATCAAAAGGAAAGAGTGAGGATTTGGCCTGATCCCAGGGTCTCTCACAGAATTCATAAGAACAATATACCTCAGAGATACATTGGCCAGGTGAAAAAGATCGTAGATGAAGTGATCTCTCTGGTTTTTGTAGTTCCACCCTGGGAAATCCTAGAACACTTCAAGAAGGCCTACAAAGCTAATCTAACCCCTCAGAAGATGCTGGAAAACAAATAGTGAAAAAGGGGTTAGTTTGCAAGAGGCTTGAGGAAGTCAGGAAAAATGAGCTCCAGTTGTTCCTAGAGGGTAATCACCCGGATGAGTTTGCTTACAGAATAATAACAACTGTGGAGCTAAAGAATGGGAAACAGACCAAATACCTGTCTGAGTATTATGGGCCGGAATCATTGTTTGAAGGAGGTGCTGAAGAGCTAACCATGGAGGAACAAATCACCTTCCTTGAGGCCTACACAAGAGAGTCGTACAGACTCATTATGGGGAAGTGAATCTCATGAATGGGATAACAACTCTGTGTCCTGTTCCCCAAAACAGAGTTCCCATTCATACTCTGCCAAACAAATATTTGAGGTTCTTCCCAGGCCGGAGCTCCCAATGGAAGTACTTACTATATGTGGTCATCCACAATTTGTCGAACAAGCATGGGGGCTAGGACCAGATTCCTGAAGATCTCTTCTTTATAGTGTATGGGATGGTTTAAGGGGTCAAGTTCAAGTACTTTTAGTTCGTTTATATAAATTTTCTTGCTAACTTGGACTCCTTAAAGTATTATATGTTTCTTAGATATGTTCAATACATTCTTAACTGTGAACTGGGCTCATAGTTAAGGGAAACAGATAATATGCTTCAACTGGGACAGATGAAGCACGACATCTTTATAACTTTGAAAAAGCCAACTGTTGGCTTCTCTGGGGTAGAAATAGCCCATGTCCCCAATATGTTAGAGCTTATTACTCAAGGTGAAAACCTAGCAACACAAGCTAGTGTTGAGCCACACCTTCTACCTCTCAACCACCAAAACAGCCACAAATCACTCTCACCTACTAAAGAAGATCCAAACGAACCCCTGCACAAGCTATTCAATCTGTGCAGGCTCCCACATTACTACCCACATAAGAAGAAGTGGACACTGGAGCTCCCACTTCCCCTGAGGAGTAAACCACTCCCATCTCTTTGAGAATCAGTGTTGAGGTTCCTCATGCTCAACCTCATATGCTCATTAGTCCAACAGCCTTAAGCCTTCACTCTGGGTCTCAACACTCAAGTGATCAACCTTCAGGGAAAAGTTACCATCCCCAGCCTTAAGATCTAAACCAACCAATTACAGGCCTTGACTTCTATCATGATGAAGACTTGGGATTTAGTGAATACCATGAATCTCTATACTCTTCCCTTACTCAAAGAGAGATGAGTGCTCTTACCTCTCCCCTATCTAGCCCACATCATCCACCTACCACCGAGGTGGATCTCCCTAAACATGTTTAGAAGGTCCATATGGAAGAGGCATTCAGTTCTGCAAGTGATTACATTATTAAGACCTCAACCATGGAAACTCAACCCATTGACACTTGTTTTGAACCTATCAGTGAGCAGAGAAAAACTAGCAACCGAGAACCTAACGTTGGTAGTGAGATTGAGGACTTTGGTCCAATTATCTCATCCCCCAGAGACTCTTTTAATGAAAAGGAGGGGAATTTAAGACTAAAGGTGCAAAATCTATCCAAAACTTGCACCTATTTAGTCTCTAAAGTTAGTCGCCTTGAATCTCAGGTGACTACCCTTCACAATAGGGTCAATGATAAGCAACTTGAGATATCCTATTTATGTGCGATCAAACCTCAATCATGCGAATGAACCACAATCGCACCCCATTCGACCAAATGGCCTCCATTCGGTCGCCTAGCCCTAGCTGATGTAGAATGCAGTTCATCCCGAACCCAATCTACCATTTTCGACCTCCAAGCTCTTCCAAACCCATTCTAAGCCCAAATCAACCATCCTAAACCTTAGGAAAACATACCACAACACCATTCAAGCACACACAAGCTCAAAAGCAAGACCCAAGCAAATCATACACATACACCCACATACACAAACGGGTCAAACACACACATACTTCCAAAAATGATTTTTAGATGTTTTCCAACCCCAAAATCATTCAAAAACATGTAAAAGATGGGTCCTAGAACTCACACAAATGACCACAATGAGAAGAGCTTCGGTTAGACCCGCCGCACTTCGATTTTGTACCTTTGAATCCACTCAAACCAAGCTTTTCCCCTTTTTCTCCCCTTTTCTCTCTTCTCCTCTCTTCTTGGCTGATTTTGTGGGTGTGGGGAGAGGGTGAGGGCTGCCCTCTCCCTTTAAATACCCCCACTCACCCAACTTTCCCTTGTTGGCGAGTTTAGTCCCTCGACTTTAGACTTTATTTCTTTTTGTCCTTTCGTCGGCTTCAAAATAAATAACCGGGTGTTACAAGTCCACCCCCTTAAACAGGTTTCATCCCCGAAACCTGTTATTCCTCGAACAAATGTGAGTAATGATGCCTCATTTCTTCTTCAGTCTCCCACGTTGTCTCGGATCCCTTCTTGTGCCTCCACTATACACGCACAAGAGGAACCACTTTATTCCTCAACCTCTTATCCTTTCAATCGACGATTGCCACTGGTTGCTCCACATAATTGAGCCGTTAGTCCACTTCGATATCCTCCAGTGGAACAGTCATATCATCATCTGCCAAGCACTTTCTCAGATGAGATACATGGAATGTCGGGTGAATTCCACTTAACTCATCTGGTAACTCGAATCTATAGGCCACCTCTCCTACTCGAGCAATGATTCGGAAATTGCCTATGTACCTCGGGCTCAACTTGCCTCGCCTTCGAAACCGGATGATACCCTAGTAAGGTGAGACCTTCAATATAACCTGGTCACCCACCTGGAAATCAATCGGTCTGCATCGTTTATCAGCATATGACTTTTGTCTATCTTTGGCTGCCTTCATGAAGGCTTTGATTCATTCAAGCTTCTTGGTCGTAGCCTCGATTACCTCGACGCTCCCTATTTTTTACCAATATCACCCCAACAGATGGGTGTTCTGCATCTCCTACCATATAGCATCTCATAAGGTGGCATACTAATGTTGGCATGATAAATGTTGTTGTATGAGAATTCAGCTAACGGTAAGTGGTCATCCCAACTTCCCCCAAAATCAATCACACATTCCCGAAGCACGTCCTCTAGTGTCTGAATGGTCCCCTCTGACTGACCATCAGTCTAAGGATGATAAGTCGTGCTAATGTGTAACCTCGTCCCCATAGCGTCATGGAATTTCTTCCAAAATTTGGATGTAAACCGGGTGTCACGATATAGACATCAGCACACCGTGACGAGTTACAATATCTTTGATGAAAATATCTGCTAACCTCTCAAATAAATGTGTCTCGTGGATCGGTAGAAAGTGAGCACTCTTTGTCAAACGATCAACGATCACCCATATAGCATCATATCCTTTCAGGGTACGCAGTAGCTTCGTAATGAAATCCATGGTGATGTGCTCCCACTTCCATTCTGGTATATCCAAAGGTCGGATTTTCCCATACGGCTTCTGATGCTCGACCTTCACTTCTAAGCAAGTAAGGCACTTACTCACATACTCCACCACATCGCGCTTCATACCCGGCCACCAATAATCTTTCTTCATGTCTTGATACATCTTTGCGGCACCGGGATGAATGGAGTATCGAGTCTTGTGAGCTTCATCCATAATCTTCACTCGTAGATCCCCAAAACGAGGAATCCACACTCGTCCACATCGGGTTTTAACACCAAGTGTGTTTTCACCCAGTTCCACAACCTGGCCTCTTATCCTTTCAGAGTTAAGATGATCTTCTTTCAATGCTTCATCTTGAAACTCTTTAAATTGCTTCATCACGTTAGAGGTCATGATTAGCTGATACGCTTTCACCCGAGTCGGCTTGGGTCTCTCTTTTCTGCTAAGGGCGTCCGCCACCATGTTGGCTTTGCACGGATGGTAATAGATCTCGCAGTCATAATCTTTTATGAGCTCCAACCATCGTCTCTGTCTCATGTTCAGGTCCTTCTGCTCGAAGAAGTACTTCAAGCTCTTGTGGTTAGTGAAAATGGTGCACTTTGTCCCGTAAAGATAGTGCCTCCAAATCTTTAGTGCAAAGACTACGGCTGCTAGCTCCAAGTCATGAGTAGGACAATTGACCACTTGAACCTTCAACTATCAGGATGCATAGGCTATAACATTTCCTCTCTGTATTAACACACACCCCAACCCCGAGTAGGAAGCATCAGAATAAACACCACTTCCATTGGGTAATGACACAACAGGAGCTTGAGTCAACCTTGCCTTTAATTCCTCGAACGCCTCCTCTTGAGCCTGACCCCATACAAACTTCACCTCCTTCCGGGTCAATTTAGTTAGTGGAGAAGCAATCTTAACTTCACCTCCTTCCGGGTCAATTTAGTTAGTGGAGAAGCAATCTTAGAGAAGTCTTGAATGAATCTTCTGTAGTAGCCTGCCAAACCCAAGAAACTACGAATCTCGGATGGCGTCTTCGGAGACTTCCATCGCATCACTGCCTCCACCTTTGTCGGGTCCACCATAATCTCGTCAGGATTCACCACATGACGCAAGAATTGAACCTCGCGCAACCAGAACGCATACTTTGAGAACTTAGCGTTCAACTTCTCCTTTCTCAACGTCTCTAGAACCTCGCGAATGTGACCGGCATGCTCAATCTCGCTCTTTGAATAAATCAGGATATCATCAATAAACACAATCACTGATTTATCCAACATCGGCCGACACACTCGATACATCAGGTCCATAAAAGCAGCTGGCGCGTTGGTCAAAACAAAAGACATAACAAGAAACTCGTAGTGACCATAACCACATCGAAGATCTATCCTCGAAAACCAACTGGCACCTTGAAGCTGATCGAAAAAATCATCGATTCCCGGTAAGGGGTATCGGTTCTTCACCGTCAACTTGTTCAGCTCACGATAGTCAATACAAATCCTCATACTACCGTCCTTGTTCTTCACAAACAGGACCGGAGCACCCCGAGGAGAGATACTCGATCTAATAAACCCTTTATTAAGTAGCTCTTGCAACTGCTCCATCAACCCTTTCATCTTAGTTGGAGCCAAATAATACCGTGCCTTGGCAACAGGTTGGGCGCCCGGTATTAAATCAATCTGAAAGTCGATCTCACGGTTAGGTGGCACTCCTGGTAAGTCTTTAGGAAATACGTCTGGAAAGTCACACACAACCGGTACATCGGACAGCTGTGGTGTTGGTCTCTCCGCATCCTTCACATAAGCCAGATAGGCGTTACATCCACGCCTCATGCACTTTCCCACCACCACCATTGAAATCACCTTTGGAATCGTAGGAACCCGATCACCATAAACCGTCACCGAACTATCATCAGGTGCTGTCAAACGAATCATCTTCTTGTGACACACAATGTTCACCTCGAAATCAGCTAACCAATCCATCCCAAGAACCAAATCGAAACCACCTAAGGTCATCACGAATGGTCGCACAAAAAATTTATGACCTTCTAGTTCCACATCACAACCCTCTATAACCTCAAAAATCCTGGTAGACTTACCTATGGTAGTTTCTACATCAAAGGGCGCATCAACGCATCTACTACTAACAGGCAGTTTAGCACAGAAAGCAGCAAAAATAAAACTTTTACTGGCACCCGAATCAAATAACACAGAAGCTAAAGTTTGGCTCACTAGAAACGTACCGGACACAATATTAGGGTCCGTCCTAGTTTCCTCCTGTGTCATAGTGAATGCCCTGGCGCTCGTCCTTGGTCCTTCACTTCCCGTCTTCTTCGCCCCGGAACCCTCAGCCCTCGGCTTCTTACACTCCCTACTTATATGGCCCTCCACGCCACAGTTAAAGCACCGGACTTTACAACAGTCCTTGGCGATATGCCCTACCTTCCCATATTTGAAGCACACGTTCGAACCCAACCTACATTCTCCACTGTGCTCTCTCCCATACCTACTACACTTCTTCATACCTGCACCCGAAGTGACCACACGGCAGTCAACCACCCGTGCCTTCTTATTACCTGTCAAGGCATCACCCCTACCAAACCTCTTCCCATGCCAGTTCCGATCGCCACCACCCTTCTTGTTACCTTCAGTCACCACCATCGTTCTCTCACCATACAGTCTCCCTGCCGAATCCACTGCCGGCAAGCTAAACGTGCTCGGTCGGGCGACGATCATGTGCTTGCGAATATCCGCCGGCAAGCCCTAAATATGCCTCTTGATCTTTCGAGACAGAGGTGTCACCTGATCTGGCACCAGATGTGCCATCTCATTGAACTTCATAGTTTATTGCTGATGTGTCATGGTTCCCGCCTCCAGTTGCAGGAACTCTCTCTCAACTTTATCCATTTCTCTATGAGGACAAAAATCCTCGATCACCAACTTCTTCAGCTCCGACCATCTCATCCTACCAATTGCCCTGCTACCCTCGGCTTGGACTATATTGTCCCACCAACACAGAGTCGAGTCCACTAAAAAGTGGGTAACAAACTTTACCTTCTGATCCTCTCGGCACTCGCTAATATTTAACACAGCTTCCATTTCCCTCACCCACCGGTAAGCAGCAGCAACAGTGCCGTTACCATCAAAAGTAGGGGGCTTGCATCGTTGAAACGCACCATAATTACAGCCTCGTGCCGCCTCCGGCATAGGCTCTTCTGCTTCTTCTTCATCATCAGAGAGAACCATTTTAGGCTCTGGTTGCTCCCGTCCTCCTGAGGACCTATTTCTCTCCCTTATTTCCCCTTCCCATACAACCTTTAGCACTTTAGTCACTACAGACGGTAGGATCGTCTGCATGACTTGATGCACCTCTTCAACCATAGCCTCTTTCACCGAGGCCCTTAAGTTTGCACTCTCATCACCACCCTTCGGATGAGGGGTCTCGGGTAATTCATGAACCACCTTTTCAACTCTGGGTCTTCCCCTCTTGGGTCGCGGTTTAACACCACGACCTCCACCACGAGAGGCTTTCGAAGATCTACCACTAGCTATTCACACGCACACTAAAAGATTCAAACACCAACACTGCCATTCAAGGGAACAGCTCAGTATATGTCAAGTATAGTAAGTCCCTAATTACAGTGGCCAATTGTGATTAGCCACTTACTTTACTCTTTACACCCCAAGCATTACCCGTCCTGACTACATCAGTATTTAAATCTACAAACAACACATAACCACATACCATGCGCACATAATACCGGGTAACATTACGAAAATACCTGATGGCACGCAGCTACTCAGATAGGCATCCCTTCCCTTTCCGTCCCATTCTCAGTTTAAGTTAAGGTTTATTTTTAAAAATTACCTATTTCACTTAAACTTTGGCTCTTATACCAACTTGTAAGGCACAATTCCCGAGACGCTTATAGCTGGTCATTCATTGCACATAAAACATATATTTACGTTTAACTTTTATAAAACCTCGTAGCGGAATCATCAAAATGGACATCTCATTTCATTATAAAAGCTTTTTCAAAACAATACATCGTTATCCAGTTACAAAATATATGTTGCATTACATCACAAAAATATTATAAAAATGGATGCCATCCCCAAAAGTGCTGAGTAGCCACCTCGGGCCATCCTCAGCAACTATTACCTGCCAACTGGAAACACATAAAAGTCAGCGTTGCTGAGTGAATTCTAGTTTTAAAATAAAACATACTTTTCTTTCGTTAATACTGTTCTTTACTTTCATCCGATCATACAAAATACGTACACATAGATAATAACATTATTATCTTCGTCATTCATTCGTTAACTTCTGTTCATTCATCGTACGCCATTAACTTTTACATTCTTTCATCATTCATCGTTTCTTTCCATCAACCCATAAACTTTACCCTTATGTTTCCTGGTACTGGGCCTAGTCCTATCATAGACCTTCTATAACGGTGCTCCACACCTCTGGCCACAGTACCTAACGTAGAGTTTAGGTGTACTATTGTCATGTGCAATACCTTTCATTTCCTAGTACTGGACCTAGGCCTATCATAGACCTTCTATAATGGTGCTCTGCAACTCTAGTCACAGCACCTAAGGTATGCAGCAATGGTTCTATACAAATGGTCAATCACAAAGAAAGACCACAATGTGCATCCTCCCGGGGTAGCGAACCCACACACCGTTAGGCTAACACCTTTCAATGGCGTGTCCCGACATACAAGGCTTGCAAGACTTTCTTTACTTTCATCATTCATTAGTGCATGTATTCATCATGTTCCACTTTTTTATCTTCCACTTTATGTTACATAGTACTTTTCCTTTCATTCATTAACACTCAATGTAAAGCCACGGGAAAGATAAACATACATTATAATAAGGAACATAACATACACAGTCAATAACATCGTCATACAGGGCATCATCATACATACATACATTATGCATAAACATGCAACATCATACATCATGCCCAACATAGCGTCTATGACCTCAAAAGTCAACTTACAAGAACTTACGGGAACTTTCCACTTCAAAACTTACATCTGCACTTTCCCCTAATGTCGGTAAATAAACTACATTTTCCTCGGGTACACCAGCCCTACTTGGGCGTATGGGCACCTCTCAGTCGCATAACCTCTCATGCGACTGAACACCATGCGAATGGATAATATGCGATTGAACACCTATGCAAATGAACCAATGCAGATATATACTTATGCGAATGGACCTAATGCGGATGGAACTAGGCCTATGGGCCTCAGTCGCATGACTCCCCATGAGATTGACCCTCAGTCGCACGACTGGCAGGCCTATGGGCCTCAGTCGTACGTCTCACATATGATCAAACCTCAATCGTGCGAATAAACCACAATCGCACCTCATTTGGCCAATGGCCTCCATTCGATTGCCTAGCCCTAGCTGATGCAGAATGCAGTTCATCCCGAACCCAATTTGCCATTTTCGACCTTCAAGCTCTTCCAAACCCATTCTAAGCCCAAATCAACCATCGTAAACCTTAGGAAAACATACCACAACACCATTCAAGCACACACAAGCTCAAAAGCAAGACCTAAACGAATCATACACATACACCCACATACACAAAAGGGTCATACCCACACATCCTTCCAAAAACGATTTTCAGATGTGTTCCAGCCCCAAAATCATTAAATAACATGTAAAAGAGGGGTCCTAGAACTCACACAAACGACCACAATGAGAAGAGCTTCGATTAGACCCACCACACTTCAATTTTGCACACTTAAATCCACTCGAACCAAGATTTTCCCCTTTTCTCTCTCTTTTCCTCTCTTCTTGGCTGATTTTGTGGGTGTGGGGAGAGGGTGAGGGCTGCCCTCTCCCTTTAAATGCCCCCACTTACCCAACTTTCTCTCGTTGCGAGTTTGGTCCCTCGACTTTGGACTTTATTTCTTTTTCTCTTTTCGTCGGCTTCAAAATAAATAACTAGGTGTTACAAGATAGAGACATCCGCCTCCAAACCTCAGGATGAGTCAGAACATCCTAAGGAAGTGCAACAAGAGAAAGCTCCAGCAACTCCTATTCAAGTAGCTTATCTATCATCAGGAAGACCGATCTTATCCTGGACTTACACTATCAATCCAGAGAGATGGCATGTTATTAGAGATCAAGGTGTTGAAGATGTCTATACATGGCAAGACATGTTCAATCTACCTTTGCATGATCTTTTTGAGATGATATGACACTATGAGAGTCTGAGTGATCCTGACCATCTAATAAAGAAAGGATTGGTCATCATTATGATGAGGACTATTGATATCTGAAGTCTTTAAATGTTTTGGTAGCATCAGCCTAGGGAGAGTTTGTAAGGTTCTGTATAAGGCTTATGCATTCAAAACATCCCATAACATGAAAAAGTCTATCCGGCATGCATGCATTAAGTGCTAAGTAGAATGCTTCAGAAGTTTTACACATTATCTTAGAAAATACTCTAAGTGTAAAATCCTCCGAAGCCAAGACCAACATCTTCCGAAGCTTAAAGTGAAGTCTTTCGAAGCTTCAAGGACAAATTCTTTCAAAGCCATGAAGTGAAGACAGATTAACTTCCGAAGACTTTTGAAGACATGCTTCTATATGATGTACTTTACTATAAAGGTCAATGCTTTTGGTAACTATACATTGTTGTCTTGAGTCTTTTACTTTCTATTTTATGTACTTTTATCCTTTTTGTAATATATTAGGATGTGAGCTATGGCATGTCATAGTCACTAGTCAAAAGACAATCTGCCTTTTAAATTTACATTGATTTTGTTATTGTCTAGATCATATATCCAGCTAGCCTTCAAAGTATGGTCGGCTATAGTGTCACACCCCGACTGACTGCGGAATCATCAGGGCAGATGAATGTGAAATGATTGTTCATAGTACATGGAACTAAACTAGTTTGAATAATGTTAAATACCATTATTCATTGAACAATACAAGTCAATTAAGTCATTACAATACACAAAAATATAAACAACAACATAAGATGTTTAATTTATGTAAGTCCAAGTCCTATATGAGCAAGAAAAGTTCCTCAAGTATCAAACCTGAAACATGTTAAAAATAAGGGTCAACTTTGAAAGTTGGTGAGTTTCTATGGGTTAAACGTATATATATATATATATATAAAAGATTTACTAGTAGAAATTCATGTCAATGGTTATGAATTATGAAAGTTTATAGAACACGCATAGCTACAATCAAACCTCGACTTAATTACAAGATTATATGATTGGCTAAGTGTACTTGGTTCCCATGATGAACAAGTCATACGTCATCAGGAGCCGGCAATACATCGGTTTTAGCACCAAATAGGCTTGTCAGGCCTTAGATCTAAGATGTCGCTAGGCTAGCAATAATACCAATAACACTCATAATAATACCAATAATATCTCATAGTAAACAAAATATGTATCTCATATAACACTCACAATAATACCAATAACCATGACAAAAAGATAAAGATGAATTGCATGTCCATTTACAAGTATCAAGATGTTTACAAGTGTAAGTTTATAAGGTTAACATATTTCACCCCAAAAGGTGTGAAATAAAGTAAAAAGAGGGCATGGAGAACTCACATGGAAAACTCACAATAATAGTGATGGTTGTAGAGTACATAAGAAAGCTTGGATGTTCAAGAGTCAAAGGTGACATCCTAAATGATAAAAATAAAGAATAACTTGAGTTTGGAATACATTAGAAGAAGTTAGGATGCTTAGGAATACCAATAAATGAAAGGTAGATTGATAAATGATTATTGTACCAATTTTAGATTCTGGACATAATGTTTCGTATGTGTTTGAACAGGTTTTTAAAATAGTAAACAGTTTCATAAAATTATACAATTTTACATTTGACTAGTTCGAATTCTTCCAGACAACTTTCATATAGAAACATTTTTATGAAAAGATCCGTAAATAGTTTAAACAAGCAGCACAAGATAGAAGGTGCTGAAATGCGCACTTATCTTGTGAAGGCTATTGTTGAGTCGTGCAATTGAGTTGGAAGACGTATAAACTGTCGTTGAAAAGGTAATTCAATGAACTTAAAATTGAAGTCTGATTTACTCAAATTTAGTTTTTATGATCAAGTTATGGTCGATTGAAGTAAGATTATATTCTGCCAAAATTGTAGTAAGGTACTTATGTGCACTTTTAAAATTGTTAAAGCTTGAAATGGGTTAGAACAACTTATTATGTCAATATATGGTATATTAGCCTTCATTTGACTTATAAGAATATTCTAATACTTTGGCATAGCCATCATTTAGAAAAATTATCTTGTAGAATAACCTAATGTGGCGGCATAGCCATCTATATGCAAATGAGATTCTGTGTTTATGTTAGTGTGTAGCTAGATTGTTTTAGGAATGTTAGTGATTGTTATAAGGTTAGTAATTATTTAAATATTAATATTCAAATGATAATGATTAAAATAAAAAGACATTTGGTAGAAGAAATAATAATAGTAAAAACATAAAGTCATGAGACAGTTAGATGTTAGGATGATTGACATGTATCATATAAAAGCAATAAAGGTTACCTTAGTATTAAGAATTCTTGAAATTTCTTGTAAAATAAAATTCTTCAAATTGACCATAACCAATGGATGAAAGAAAGATATGAGAGTGGAATTTTTAAAGAATGAACAACTAAAAGGTGAGGCCTAAGGCTTGCTTTTATAGTTGAGATTAGGATTAGGTTATGAATGGTGTTAATGGTGGGTATAAGTTGTAATGCCCCGTTCCGGAGACCTCACAGTTGGTCATTCATTGCACAAAAAACATTATAATTACATTTGCCTTATGAAAACATTGAAGCGAAAACATAAAAAAATATAATTTTTCATATCATTACAAATGTTTTTGCAAGTTAATACAAGCGTTCATTTCAAAACATCGTTCGTTAGCATTACAATGCATAAACATTAACAAAATAATGCCATCCGAAAGAGCTGAGTCGCCGCCTCGTGCCATCCTCAGCAACGTTTACCTGCCAACTGCAAATATATAAAAGTCAGCGTTGCTGAGTGAGTTCTAGTTTTATAAATAAAACATACTTTTCTTTCAAATTCATACTATACTTTACATTCACTCGTGATCATACATCATACGTACATACCGATAATATCATTATTATCTTCCTTCATATTCGTTAACATTCGTTTATTCATTACTTCTAGTGACATGTACATTACCTCGAACATTGTGCACGAAGCGAGTAACTGGGACTGAGGTCTTTCATAGACCTCGAGCATTGTGCAAAGCTGACTCCAGTACCTAGGGCAAGTATATTCACCATTTATCTTTTCTCTTTTATTATGGATCAATGCCATATGCTATACCCCGAACATTGTGCACGAAGCGGCTAACTGGGCCTGAAGTCTTTCATAGACTGTTGGACCAAAAGAACCAATGAGCCTGATCAGAAAAACCTCTAAGTCCCATAGACATCACAACAACTGCTGAAGACTTGATCAACTGTTTCACAAAGTCTGAAGAGCAACAGCTGAAGACCAAAGTACTGAAGACTTCAACAGCTGAAGACCAAAGTCTGAAGATCAACAGCTAAAGACTAAAGTACTGAAGATCAATAGCTGAAGTACAAAGACTGAAGACAACAGCTGAAGACATCAGCTGATGACAACAGCTGAAGTTCAAGAACAAGTACTGAAGCCTTCAGAGTTTGTTACAACAGCTGAAGAAGCATTCTTCAGTTGTTGTGATGGTTTCCTTTCCGTAGTTTTCTTTTTTATTTCAGTACTTGTAAAACGACTGAAGAGCATGTTCTTCAGTCGTTGTAGTTTCAGTAGTTTCTTTTCAGTAGTTGTAGTGATAGTTAACACTTAGTATTTTTGTAAGAAGATGTCAGCTGTTTGACATCTTCAATAGTTGTGTTAACTATCAGTAGTTTGAATAATTCTGTTAGATGTCACTATCAAGTGACATCAGCAGACGTCACATCTCCTATATAAAAGATGTTGACCTAATTGTACGTGTGACATTCTGTTACCATGAAAGCGCATATTGAATAAAATATCTTTCGCAGAATTCTCTCTCTCTATAACCGTTTACTCTTATATTGAATATCAATTGTGTTCTTGTGAATTGTCTAATTCATTGTTTGATTTCCGATGCAATACTCTCTAATCAATCAAACATAGATCACTGATCCTAACAAATGGTATCAGAGCAGGTTAATCATTGATCGATCTAACAATTGATCATTGAAACTGTTATTCGATATCTATGTTTGATTGAATTAGCATATTTGCAAGAATTGGTTATAGATTATTGAATTTCTGCTGCTTTTGTTTATTCACTTTGAGCTCTCTCTTGGTTCAATTTGGTTTGTTGTGTTTTTGTTCTAAATCTGCTAAAGCTTAATTGAATTTGGTTGAATCTGAGAATGACTACTCCTTCTAATGACCCTCACAATACCGGTTCCTCAACCAAGCCTTCGATGCTAGTTAGGACTGAGTATAACAATGGCAACGAAGGATGCTTCATCACCTGTCTGTTAACAGTTCAGGTTGTTGGACATCTATGGTACATGGTCCACACAAGCCTATGGTGAACAATCCGGAAACCAACCAAATGGTTCTGAAGAAGAAGGAACAATACTCAGATGAGGATCAGAAACTGTTTGAGATTGATGCTAAAGCGCATGGTATTCTGGCCATGGCTTTGCCTAATGAAATCTATTCAGGGCTTATGCATCATGAAACTGCTCATGACCTCTAGAATGCACTGAAGGAACAATTCGGTGGAACAGATGAGGTTTTAGCAAACAATAGAGAAATCATTGCCCAACAATATGAGACATTCTCTCATAGAAAGGGTGAGACACTGACTCAACAGTTTGAGCGTTTTTCTTGTTTGATCTCTGAGCTGAAAATGGTCAAACAGGAATACACCAATAGCCAGATGAATAACAGATTCCTCAGATCACTGCCTGAGAGATGGGACACATACACTATTGTCCTACGCTCCAGTGCAAATCTGGATAGCCTATCTCTCACCCAACTTCATGGGAAACTGCTTACATTCGAGAGAGAGATAGAGCAGAAAAGGAAACTGGCATCATCAGGAAAGTTCACTGATGACTTTGTACCAGGAAACACTACCTTGGTTGGTCATGAGTCAGAATATGCTGCATCTGAAAGCAATTATGATGAGCATATAGATTTCTCTTCAAACAGTTCTGATCATGCATTTGTTGGTGTTGATAGTCAATCAAGCTGTAATAGTGACAATTTATGCTTCATCATGGATGATCTGAAGGGTATTGCTGATGATGATTTAGAAGAGATGGATATTCTAAGCCAAATGGCCTTAGTTAATATCAGATCTCAAAAGTTCTACAAGAGAACTAGCAGGAAATTTCCTGGACTCTCTGGCAAAACCAAAGTTGGTTTTGACAAGAGTAAGTTGAGGTGTCACAAATGTCAAAGGCTTGGACACTTTGCAAGAGAGTGTAGATCAACTGGATCTAACTCCTCTACACCCTTTATGACTTTTCCAAGCACTAGTCCACAAAACAGAGGGCAACATCCTGCGAGTTCTGGTCATCATTCACACCCTATATATCCTGCATACTTTGTCCCTCAGGGTCCAATGTCATATCCATATCCCTGCTATAACATGCCTCAGCCAAATCCGGTTCAAGCTCCTATTGCACAACAACCACAAGCCTTACTTGAACCTCTACCTTCCCAATCTCATCAACAATCTCAACCTCAACAACACAGCTTTTTCACCCCAGGAGTTGTTGACTGGAGCAGTTTACCAGATGATATGTCTGGTCATGAACAACTGTTCTCTGGTGCTGGTCAACATGGTGGTGACAGTCCTTTTGGAAACCTTGCTCTTATGGCTCTGGAGTCTGCTGATATCTCATCCTCTAATGCCTCCACACCACAGGTATCACAGGTATCCTTTGAGGCCAAAGCCAAGCTATGTTCTAAAACATGCATAGCTGCATTTGCATCTATTAAGAAGCAAATGTAGCTTTAATTAACAAGAACATTGAGCTAGAACAAATAATTTCCAAAAGAAAAGCTGAATTTGAGTCTGTGCTTAATGATAAGAATGATGAGATTTACAAACTTAAATGCCAAATCACTGATGATAAGGCTAGGGAAGAGGTACTTCTAGAGAAGTACAGAGACCTCAAAGAAACACTTGCAACTACCCAGGTAGAGTGTGATCGATGGGTACATTCTTGCAAGGGTTTTGAAATGCTTCTTAGTAAGCAGTCTGCTTCCAATGTGAAGTTTGGCATTGGTTATAATCACACTGCTCCTCCTACAGATTTTACTCCTAGAGCAGAGGTAAAATCTGATGGAGAAAGCAATAACCAATCCTTTTCATCATGTGATCTACTATCTGATACAGCACCATCAGAGGTTAAAGTCAGCATTAATTCCTCTAAGAACCTATCAGCTGATGTTGATGGTTCAAATGCTGACACTCACATGACAAAAAGCTGATCACTCCAGGTGGTATTTCACAAAGTACTGAAAGTACCAGAGAGCATGTCATAACACCTGGGGAACAAACCCAAACTACTGCATGTACTAAAGGGAAGAAAACTGCAAGTACTAATAGCAAACTGCTGAAGAATAAGTCTTCAGTAGTTTCATATTCTTCAGCAGATGATCAACTTAAGATGAAGAAAAAGCCATGTGAAATATGTGGCTTATTCAATCATCTTACTGATGATTGCTGGTATAAAAAGGGCTCCAAACTCAAACATAATGAGAACATTAAAAAGAAAATGGATAAAATGAAAACTGAGTTTGAAACCAAATTTGTACCAGCAACATCAAAACCTGTGACCCCAAAATCCAAAAAGAAATCCAAAAAGCAAGGGGTTAATCAGGCAACAACTGAGGTTGCTCAAGGGAGATGGTACAACACAGGAATCCATCAATCTCAAGCACTAATGTGTCTGATGAGCTGAAGGCTTTATCACAGAATCAGACACAACTTGTTATGATGGTTCAACATCTATTGGGGAGAGTCAACCAATTAGATGCTCCTGTGCTGAAACCACAGAGAAGAAAATCCATGCCAAAGGATTCTTCTTCACTATCTCCATCCCCTCAGGATGTTATTCATAGCAAATCTGTTAGTTTACCATCTGTTGATGTGAATAGACCCAAAACCAAAAAGGTTTGGGTCTCAAAAACTAACTAATTGTTTATGATTGCAGGGTTCTTCAGCATGCCAAAGTAGCATCTGGTATGTAGACAGTGGAGGATCTATGCATATGACAGGGAACAACTTTCTTCTTCATGACTACTCTCAAGGAAAGAAGGGGTTTGTTTCTTTTGGCAATGATGCTAAGGGTTACATCATTGGCAAAGGCTTTGTCTCCAATGGGGAAATAAAGTTTGATGATGTTAATCATGTGGAAAATCTCAAATACAATCTCTTGAGTGTCAGTCAAATATGTGATAAAGGCCATGTTGCTCTTTTCACCAGTCAGAACTGCAGGATTCTGTCATCCAAAGTTCTGAATTTGATTGATAAGGTGTTGGATGATCACACTCTCCTGAGGGCCAACAGGACAGGAAGAGTGTATGCCTTAGATCTTTCCAAGAAAATAGCTCTCAAAGGCCATCCTTGCCTATTTTCCAAAGTTTCTCCTCAGGAATCTAAACTGTGGCACAGAAGGCTGGGTCATGTTAATATTAAAAACATGAATCAGCTGATCCACAATAGTTTAGTGAGAGGTTTACCAATAAAGGAGTTCCATTATGATGAAACTTGCACTGCTTGTTTAAAAGGAAAACATCACAAAGTCTCATTCCCTCCTATTGAAGAACCTAAGTCCACTGCCTGCTTGCAGTTACTGCACGTGGATCTATTTGGTCCTGTGAGAGTGATGAGCATGGCAAAGAAGAAATATGTCTGGTAATTCTGGATGATTACTCTAGATTTGTATGGACTTTCTTTCTGCATTCAAAGGATGAGGTTGCTCAGAAGATTATAAACTTTGTGTTGTATGTTGAGAAGCAGTATTTCCTACCAGTTAATTGTGTGAGGAGTGACAATGGTACTGAATTTAGAAACCACACACTTGATGAGTTTTACTTATCAAAGGGAATGAAGAGGCAGTATAGCATCCCAAGAACTCCTGAGCAAAATGGAGTAGTGGAGAGAAAGAACAGGACCCTTATTGAAGCTGCAAGGTCAATGTTGGCTGATTCTGGACTGTCAATGACTTTTTGGGCTGAAGCTGTCAATACAGCTTGCTATGTACAGAATAGAGTTCTAGTAAATCAGAGGTTGATGAAGACTCCATATGAAGTCCTTCATCATTTGGCCCCTCTAATTTCATTCTTCAGAGCATTTGGGTGTCCTTGTTTCATTCTCAACACACGGGATCAACTCCAAAAATTTTATCCTAAGGTGGATGCAGGGTACTTTGTTGGTTATTCATCAACTTGCAAAGCATACAGAGTCTTCAACTGTAGAAACAAGATGGTTGAAGAGACTCTACATGTTAAGTTTAATGAATCTCCAAAGGATAAGATTCCACAAAGCCCTATGGAGATATTTGATTTGGACATACTGCAATATGTTCCTTATCAAACTCCTGTTGTTGCTGCTGTCAATAGTTCACCACCTGGTGGTTCTACTGATGATGATGATGATAGCAGTACTCACCTCTTCAGGTTTAGTGATCAACTGCCTAATTCAGCTAGACCTGATGGTCCTGTAGCTCCAGTAGCACCATCCACAACAAATGCTAATGAGATTTCTTCAAATTCAACTTCCTTTGAATTACCATCCACTGATTGGTTTCAAGGAAATGATTTACCATCACCATCTGTTGCTGCTGAGCCTGCTACAAACACTTGCACAGATCTCATTGTGTATCAAGATCTGAAGAATCACCCTATGTCTCAAATCATTGGTGATATCACTGTTGGCGTATTAACAAGAAGTCAATTGTCAAATTTCTGCTTCTATGCTCTCTTCATCAGTCAGCAAGAGCCAAAGAATTATCACATTGCTTTAAAGGACAATGGATGGGTTGATGCCATGCAGCTTGAGCTTCTTCAGTTCAAGAAACAGCAAGTGTGGGAACTGGTTCCTCTACCTCCAGGTAAGTGTGCCATAGGCACTAAATGGGTGTTTAGGAACAAAACTGATGAAAATGGGCTTATTGTTAAGAACAAGGCTAGACTGGTTGTTCAGGGGTTTGCACAAGAAGAAGGTATTGATTATGATGAAACCTTTGCCCCTGTAGCCAGACTGGAAGCAATTCGATTGTTTTTAGCTTATGCTGCTTATCAAAACCTTAAAGTTTTTCAAATGGATGTCAAAAGTGCATTTTTGTATGGGAAAATTAAAGAAGAGGTTTATGTATGTCAACCACCAGGCTTTGAGGACAATAAACATCCTAATTAGGTGTATAAGCTTGATAAGGCTCTTTATGGGTTGAAACAAGCTCCTAGAGCCTGGTATGAGACATTATCAAACTTTCTTCTGGAATATAATTTCACTAGAGGCTCCATAGATAAGACTTTATTCATTAAGAAAGCTGGGCAACATAATCTACTTGTTCAAATTTATGTAGATGATATTATTTTTGCATCCTCTGATCCACAGTTGTGTGATGCCTTTACAAAGTCGATGCAACAGAAGTTTGAAATGAGTGCCATGGGAGAATTACAGTTCTTTCTGGGTTTGCAAATCAAACAAAAGGCTGATGGAATTTTCATTCATCAGTCCAAATACACAAAAGATCTTTTGGAAAAGTTTGATTTACAAAACTGTAAGCCCTGTTCTACCCCCATGTGCAGCACCACACAACTGGATACAGATCAGAAAGGTAAAGTGGTTGATGAAACACTTTACATATGTATGATTGGGTCCTTGATGTATTTAACAGCTTCTAGACCAGATATTATGTTTGCTACATGTTTGTGCTAGATTTCAGGCTGCACCTAAGGAGTCTCATTTGATTGCAGTCAAGAGGATCTTTAGATATCTGCAAGGCACTCCATCTCTAGGTTTATGGTATTCTACTAGACATTCTAGTAAATTAGTTGCTTTTTCTGACAGTGACTATGCAGGGTGTAAGTTGACCAGGAAATTAACTTCTGGTGGATGTCAATTCCTAGGCAACTGCTTGATTTCTTGGCAAAGCAAGAAACAGACCTCAGTTGCTACATCAACTGCTGAAGCAGAGTACATTGCCGCTGCAAGCTGTACATCTCATGTACTCTGGCTTCAAAACCAACTATTGGATTATGGCATAACAGATACTAAGACCCCATTGTTAATGGATAGCTCTTCAGCTCTTTGTATTGTCAAGAATCCTGTCCAGCACTCTAGGACTAAACATATTGAAATCAGACACCATTTTATTAGAGATTGCTTTGAAAAAGGTCTGATTGATCCAAAATTTGTTCCTAGTGCTGATGAGCTTGCAGACATTTTTACTAAGCCTTTGGATAGTTCAACTTTCCACAACCTGGTGTTAAGGCTTGGTATGCTGCAGCTAGAATAAGTGACAACTACTGATGATCTCAGCTCACAAGTACTGATGATCATTAGTTCATTATTGTCACATATAACTACTGAAGGCTACATACCTCAAATAGTACTGAAGTACTTTATCTGTTAAAACAGCTGATGTAGTTACAACAACTGATGTAGTCACAACAGCCGTTGTAGCCACAACTACTGATGTCAGAAATGCAGATAAGTACTGATGTCCTATGAACACCTGAAAAGCAGATGAAAAGTCTGATGAGTAAGGGTTGAGGACAGTGTGAAACAGCTGCAAAGCTATGAATTGACGAAAACAGCTGATGAGTAATTACTCTTCAGTTGTTTCTACAACTGCTATTTCATTAAAACAACTGAAGCCAAAACTATGTCTTCAGTAGTTTACAACTACTGAAGACTAACACCAAGTCTTCAGCTGTTTACAACAACTGCTGATAAAACCACTGTCTTCAGTAGTTTCACAACTACTGATGACTAATACCAAGTCTTCAGTTGTTTCATCACCTGAAGTCAAAACTGTCTTCAGTAGTTTTATAACTACCGATGACTAAATCAGAGACTTCAGCTGTTTCAACGTCTGACGGTTAAAACAAAGTCTTCAGTTGTTTTATAACAACTGCTGATCACACCAATACGGTCAGCTGTTTCAACGTCTGAAAGTTAATACCACGTCATCAGTAGTTTCAACAACTGATGACTATCACCAAAACCTTCAGTCGTTTTCTAACCCGACCTTTAAATACCTTATCCCACCTTCAGAGTTTTTACTTTCTTCTCTCCTCAAACCTAACGTTCAAAAACTCTGTAACCTCTCTTCATCAATGGCGACCATGCAACTAAAACCTCAACACAACTGTGTCGCACATCTCACCAAATCGCCATACTAGACCAAGTTTCACAACGCCATTGATTTAATGGTTCAGTCACCCTACAACACGGCTTTTCTGGTAAATCCCACCATATATGCCGAATCCCTTAACCAATTCTGGGCAAACGTCACTCTGGTCTCTGAGGAGAATGACACAGAGTCTCTTCAATCGTTTGTCCATGGCCAAAAAGTGGTCATTACTCCAGAAACTCTTCGCCAAACCCTTAAACTGGATGATGCCACTTTCCCAACTGGTTATCCAAAGGGCACAACAGATCAATCATTTGCCCGCCATGGATACCAGGGTAACCTGAGTGCATCTACCATACTGAAGAAACATTTCCCGGATGCCGAACGTCTCATATTTCATATGGTAAATGTATGCCTTGTCTCCAAGACTTCATCATGGGATCAAATGTCCACAAGGTGGCAACAGGTAATGTACTCCATCCTTGAGCAACAACCTTTAAACTTTTCTGAAATACTATTTTCTGAGCTCAAGGATATGGCCCAAAAATAAACTGCTAACCGTTGGATATTATATCCTCGGTTCATAATGGCCATAATTGAAAACGAGCTTCAAGCTGAGGGACTTGTTGGCCTGGGAGTCCCTGCTATGGCTGTATTGCCTGAAGTATACTCCCAGCACAACTCTGACCAATCACTGAAAATGGCTGCCAAGCTGCGAAAACCCACGCAGCTGGAACCCACATCCACCACCTCCAAATCCAAAGTCCCCACCAAACCCACTAAAAAGAAGACCAAAAAAGGCTACTCAGGGAAATGAGTCCCCTGAGGATGCCCCGAAAACACAAACGCAGGCTATATCCACTGGTTATAACCCCCTAGTGGATACAAGGACTTCACCAGCCACAGCCGCTCAGGATTCCTCTCAAAAGGAGCCTGCAGCAACCACAGAAGGGGTACCCACAAATCTGGGATCTTCCTCATTTGAGGAGATTGCCATTGAAGAGCACCATTCTCCCCAGGTGCACACTGCTTTTACCCTATCTCCCCATGCAACCGCCGCCAACAGTCCAACCATTATCATTGCAAACATGCTGACTCAGCTGCATGCCTCTCCTCCTCCCCAAAAACTACCAACAAAGGGGAGAACCATAGCTATTGAGGACGAGGATCACCATGCTTCTGACAACCCACAGCACCGGGGTTTACAAGTTCTATCTCCTGGTGTGGATATGGGGATTAGAACATCTAGTGAGGCTGCCACCTCTTCTGCATCAGCACATGATCAGAATGAGGCTAGTAACATAGCTAAGACCTCACTAGAGGCAACAGCTGATGAAGGACATAGTCCTGAGGCTGGAAGTCCCCAGTTCCAAGAAAAAGGGGCACATGCTAAAACTGGTCTACACCCAGTGCATGTACATCCTGCTACAAGCAGGAGGTCAGGTGATTCAATTTCTGCTGATGATGACCTGGGCATCTTTTATGATGTTCTGGCCCAGAACACAATTCTTGAGGAAGAAGTCAGTAGACTACAAAGACTACTTGACCAATTCTCTCAAGAAGCAAGTCCATCTGCCACCAACATAAACCCACAGATGGCACCTTCACCTGAAGGTCTCCCACACACTCAGCCACTCAAAACTTCCAAGCCACCAGCTTCTGTTTCTGGCACTGCTTCTCAAGGACAGAACCCCTCTGAGCAAATAGTTGCTATCTTTCAGCAACCCTACCTCTCATCACCCCAATGATCACAGATATTGTGATCAAAACCATGGATGAGAGGCTTCCCTCAATCATACAACCCCTGGTGGAGGAGATTGTGAGCACAAGGCTTTCTGCTACTCAAACCCTTGCAACCAATGCAACCAAAAAGGGGGAGAGTCAGTCAGTGAAAGCAAAGAGGAAGAGCAAACTGAAAGAAAAGGAAATTGAGAAGGAAGAGGAGTCTGTGAAGGGAACCGAAAATGATCAAGTGGGTGAAAGTCACAAAGACTTTCATGTCACATATAAGAAGAGGAAGGGTGAAGGAAAAGAGAAAGAACTCCAACTCGATGAGATGATCAAAATGGCAGATGCTACACATAGTAAATCAATCGATGCCATTATTGATCAACTGTATAGACAAGGGTTCGATACTGCACAGCTTGACTCAGAGATCAAGAGACTTGAAGTTGAAGAAATTAACTCAAGATGGGCAAGTTATAATGCATTAGAAAGAGAGAGGCTAGAGATCATGATCAGATTCATTGCAAAATATCTTGGGAGATCATTAATCGAGATTAAATCATGGACCAGGGACAGTATCTTGGCCATAACCTCCAAGATCTGTTCGTCTGAAGCATACACTAAGGGCTTAGTAGTTGAAGCTTTGAATGAAGCAGGAGCAGGGAGCAGGACTGAGCTAGCCAAACACTCAAAAGCCACACTCACCTCTAAAATGCTAACTCAGCCTGTCAACATTCCCTCTCCAAAATTACCACAACCACAACCCACAAAACCAACTCCCTTACCCTCTAAACCAACAGCCGATGATGCACCCAAGAAGAAGAAGAGAAGGGTGTTGAGGCTAGAAGAAGATGATGATGATGATGATGTGGAAGAAGATAGGCTGCCTCTGTCTGCAGTCCTAACATTGCCTAAAGCCAAACCAATGCCCATCACTCCCACCTCACAGATGGAAACTGTGAGAGTAAAGATTGAAGAAGAGCAGCAACAAAGGCTTCATGACGATGAGATGTTGAAAAGCATCGACAAAACTTATGCTGCTTCTTCATCAATAATTAGTATGAAGAAAGAAGCTCTGAGGTTGTACACCCTTGCCAACACATTTCAATATCAGAAGGAAAAGGTGAGAGTATGGCCTGATCCTAGGGTGGCTCACAGGATTGTAAAGAAAGACATTCCTTTGAGATACAAGGGCCAAGTAAAAAGGATCATAGATGAAGAGATCACAGTGGTCCTTGTAGTATCACCCTGGGAGATTGTAGAAGATTTCAAGAAGGCCTATGAGACTAAACAGCCACCCCAAAAGATGTTAGAGAACAGAGTTATTAAAAAGGGGTTAGTCTACAAGAGGCTTGAGAACTTCAAACAAAATGAGCTCAGTCTGTTACTTGAAGGGACTCATCCTGTTGACTTTGCATACAGACAGATTACAATAATTGAGCTCAAAAATGGCAAACAGGCCAAGTACATCTCAGAGCTGTATGGGCATGAAGGATTGTTTGATGGTGAAGCTGAGAACCTAACCATGGAAGAACAAATTATGTTTCTCAGAGCATACACCAAAGAATCCTACAGGCTTATACATGGGAAGTGAGTCTCATGGATGGGGGAACAACTCAGTGTCCAATTCCCCAATACAGAGCTCCCATCCATACATTCCCAACCAAATCATCAGAGACTCATTCCCAGGCCAGTGCTTATATGGGTCATCTTCTCAACTGATCAAGAAGGAAAAAGACCAACCATTCTGCCAACAATAAGTGGGACCTCAATAAAGTTAAAGGTTTTGGCTGCATTGGTTCAGGGGGAGTTTGTTGGACCAAAAGAACCAATGAGCCGGATCAGAAAAACCTTTAAGTCCCACAGACGTCACAACAACTACTGAAGACCACAACAGCTGAAGACAACAGCTGATTACAAAGTCTGAACACAAGTGCTGAAGACAAAGTCTGAAGACAAGTGCTGAAGACAAAGTCTGAAGACAAAGTCTGAAGACAAGTGCTGAAGACAAAGTCTGAAGACAAGTGCTGAAGACAAAGTCTGAAGACAAGTGCTGAAGACAAAGTCTGAAGAAAAGTGCTGAAGACAAAGTCTGAAGACACAAGTGCTGAAGACAAAGTCTGAAGACACAAGTGCTGAAGACCAAAGTATCAGACGTTGTCACAACAGCTGAAGAGGTCTTCTTCAGTAGTTGTGACGGTTTACCTTTCAGTAGTTTTATGTTTTATCTATTCAGTAGTTTGACACAACAGCTGAAGAATACTTCTTCAGTTGTTGTGCTCATCAGTAGTTTTATATTTCTCAGTAGTTTGTAAAACGACTGAAGAGCTTGTTCTTCGGTCGTTGTAGCTTCAGTAGTTTCTTATCAGTAGTTTCATATTTTGTACTTAACACTCTGATATGTTCTCAGTAGTTGTGAACATTTCAGTAGTTTGTTAAGAATTAGTTATTTTTGTACTAGATCTGCCAGTTGTCACTTTCCCGTGATAACAGCAGCGATTGCACTCTATGTAAGGAGTGTCAACCTATTGTAATATGATGAATGATTTGATCAGAAATTTTCGATATTATAGAAACATTCCTTGTTACTGAAATATATTCTCTCGTTATAACCGTATTTGTTCTTAATGCATACGAGTATCAATTCTTGCTACAATTTGTCTAATTCTTGTTCTTATTCCGCTGCGTTACGCTCTATTACATCAAACTTGTAATCACTGATCTTGACAGATCTCATGGATGGGGTAACAGCTTTGTGTCCAGTTCCCGAAGACAGAGTTCCCATTCATCCTTTGCCAAACAGATCATTGAGACTTCTTCCCAGGCCTGTGCTTACAAGGGTCACTTCTGAGCTGATCTAGAAGACAAAAAGACCAATCTTTCTACCATAATAAGTGGGACATCTTCAATAAGTTTAGAGGTTTTGGCTGCATTGGTTCAGGGGGAGTTTGTTGGACCAAAAGAACCAATGAGCCTGATCAGAAAAACCTCTAAGTCCCACAGACATCACAACAACTGCTGAAGACTTGATCAGCTGTTTCACAAAGTCTGAAAAGCAACAGCTGAAGACCAAAGTACTGAAGACTTCAACAGCTGAAGACCAAAGTCTGAAGATCAACAGCTGAAGACTAAAGTACTGAAGATCAACAGCTGAAGTATAAAGACTGAAGACAACAGCTGAAGACATCAGCTGATGACAATAGCTGAAGTTCAAGAACAAGTACTGAAGCCTTCAGAGTTTGTTACAACAGCTAAAGAAGCATTCTTCAGTTGTTGTGATGGTTTCCCTTCCGTAGTTTTCTTTTCTATTTCAGTACTTGTAAAATGACTAAAGAGCATGTTCTTCAGTCGTTGTAGTTTCAGTAGTTTCTTTTCAGTAGTTGTAGTGATAGTTAACACTTAGTATTTTTGTAAGAAGATGTCAGCTGTTTGACATCTTTAGTAGTTGTGTTAACTATCAGTATTTTGAATAATTATGTTAGATGTCACTATCAAGTGACATCAGCAGACGTCACATCTCCTATATAAGAGATGTTGACCTAATTGTACGTGTGACATTCTGTTACCACAAAAGCGCATATTGAATGAAATATCTTTCGTAGAATTCTCTCTCTATAACCGTTTACTCTTATATTGAATATCAATTGTGTTCTTGTGAATTGTCTAATTCATTGTTTGATTTCCGCTGCAATACTCTCTAATCAATCAAACGTAGATCACTGATCCTAACATAGACCTCGAACATTGTGCTCAAAGATGACTCCAGTACCTAGGGCAAGCGGCAAGGATCCTATTCATTTGGTCAATCACAAGGATTGGACCCCAATGTGCATCCTTTGGGGTAGCTAACCCGCACAGCGTTGAGCTAACACCTACATAGGGTGTGCACCTCCATACGTTTGCTTGCAAGACTTCTTACGTTCATTCGTTCGTTAATGCATGCATTCATTCATCATGTTCCTCTTTCATTATCTTTCACTTTACGTTACATAATATTTTCAGTCCATTCATTATCATAACACGCAAAGTCATAGGAAGGATAATCATACATCATATAAGGAACATAAACATATCATACAATATACATAATATCATACATCACCTCATCACAACATAAATGACTTCAAAAAGTCAACTTACATAGCCCCCAGGAATCTCCCAAGTAAAAGCCTACATTACACTTTTTGCCAAAAATCAGAAAAATATTCTAAGTCCTTAGGCGCATGGGCACTATGCTGGCGCATGGACACTATGCAGGCGCATGGGGAAAACTTAGGCGCATGGGAAACTTTCAGGCGTATGGGCACTATGCAGGCGCATGAGTGCTTAGGTGTATGGGGAATCCTGGGCGTTTGGACACTTAGTCAATTCCAGCGCAATTCTAGTCGCATGGGTACTATTCAGACGTATGAACACTTAGGCGCATGGACCACTTGGGCGCATGGGCACTATTGGGGTGCATGGCCCTACACTTAGTCATCCGACTAATATTTCTAGGCGCATGGACCACTGTTCAGGTGCATGGGTTGTACTTAAACATTTTTAAGGCAATCTTAGACGTATGGGCTACTGTTTAGGTGCATGGGTTTCACTTAAACCTTTCTAAGGCATTTTCAGGCGCATGAGCCTTATCTAGGTGCATGGACCTCCTGTGTAACACGTTTCTAGTCTGCTTTCAAACCCAATCATCAAACCATCTGTTCTAAGCTTAACATGGCTATTCTAAACGTGAATAACCTATAAGCATTTAAGAATTAACATCCAATCATGCACATTACATATGGGTAAACATACATAAACCTTGTAAAACCATTTTAATACATTTTCAGCCCCAAAGATGTTTAAAACAAGTAGAAACTAGGGTCTAGAACTCACCTGGTGCAACTTGGGTATTTCTTCCTTTCTAACCCGCTTGCAAATGAGTTCAAACACCTAAAAACCACACCAAACACACACACCCGAGCACATACACAAACATATAAGCACATAAGCATGTAACCGGGATAAAACCCGTCATAAACATTTAATAACCACGGATTCTTACCTTGAATTCGACTTCTCTTCTTCTTCTTTTTCTTTAGCCGAGATTTTCCCCTGCTCTCTCTCTCTTTAAAACCGAAGAATATGGTGATGTGAATTGAGGGTGGGCGGCCATGCCCACCTTTACACCAACTTTTGAAAGATTTTTCCTTTTGGACACTTGTAGTCCTTCCACTTGGACTTTATTGCTTTTCTTTCATTCTTCACGTCTTGTCTTTTAAAAAAATAACCGGGTGTTACATAAGTATTTTAAAAGGAGGTCATGATTAAAATTTGAAATAAATATAAAATTAAATAATTTAAATAAATAAAAGAATAATTACAATTTAAACTTTAAATGTATTAAAACTTTAATTTTAATTTAATAGCTTCTTTTTTATTAAATCTTTGTAGACTTGTAGTCCTTCCACTTGGACTTTATTGCTTTTCTTTCATTCTTCACGTCTTGTCTTTTAAAAAAATAACCGGGTGTTACATAAGTATTTTAAAAGGAGGTCATGATTAAAATTTGAAATAAATATAAAATTAAATAATTTAAATAAATAAAAGAATAATTACAATTTAAACTTTAAATGTATTAAAACTTTAATTTTAATTTAATAGCTTCTTTTTTATTAAATCTTTGTAGACTTTATAAATCTAATAAGAACTTGTAATTTGATTATTTATTTTAATTGAATATTTAAAATCTTATAAATATTAATAACCTTTTATAGACCTTACATATTTGTAAAAATAATGATATTTGTGTTTTAATCCTTTATTTTAGTTTTATAATTAAAACTCATAAATGACAAATAAACTTCATGAATTTATAAAAATCTCAATCTATAAATCATGAAATTACCATAAATTGAAATTACCATAAATTGATTTAATAAATGGAAGTTAAATAAATAGTATTATTATTGTTTTTGAAGGATTAATATAATTAAATTTCTAACTAATATATTTGGGTTTCTATTTTCTAAAATAGGCAGATGTTACAGTCTCCTTTACTTTAGAAAATTTCATCCCAAAATTTAATCACGAGAAAATTAATTTTAAGGTTATTTGAAAACTTATATTTCATTTTGTGTTTGCAAGAGAACTCTTGGGACCATTTAAAATCAATAAGTTTAATTATGATATTTCGCTACGCTTAAGTTTGTTTACTTCCATGATTTGAGGTTTCATATGTTTCTTGACAAGGTGAATAGATCATCAATTTGTTTAGACCTTTTGGTTGACAAGCTTTTGCATTTTAGATGGTAAATGACAACTAAGGAAGTTTTGTCACAAGTGAAGCACCGAGTATCAGATCAATACGAGAGTCTACTTGACGAACACGAGAAATATTCTTAAGACACTTTTCGAGGAGATATGTATTCATAAGAGCTCCTTAAAGTAAATAACTTTGATATGGTTCTTAGATGATCGATTCTTGTTTACTATGTCATTGAGGTTTAAAAGTTACAGTAGTTTAAAGTCGTATCAAAATTGTGTTTGTTAAGATTAATGGTTCAGTTCAGAATAAGAGTATCATTGAAATGAGTTTTCAAATTAAGTGCGGTCTTGAGGGGAAGACATGTAAGGCCTCATTTCCGGGACGCTCACAGCTGGTAAATCATCGCACATAAAACATCTACTTTACATTTAATCATTCATAAAACATACAGCGGAAGTCTAAAGAAATAACTTTTCATATCATTACAAATGCTTTTGCAAGTTAATACAAGCGTTCATTTCAAAACATCATTCGTTCGCATTATAATACAAAAACTTTAACAAAAGAATGTCATTCAACATGCCAAGTAGCTGCTTCGTGCCATCCTCAGCAATGCTCACCTGCCAACTGGAAAATGCATAAAAGTCAGCGTTGCTGAGTGAGTTCTAGTTTAATAATAAAACATACTTTTTCTTTCATTTAAAACTTTTTATTTCTATTGCATGTGATCATACATCATACATACATACAGATAATATCATTATTATCTTCATCATTCTTTCGTTCATACTTTCATTCATTCATTCATTACTTCCAGTGACATGTACATTTCCCCGAACATTGTGCACGAAGCGGGTAACTGGGCCTGAGGTCTTTCATAGACCTCGAACATTATGCATGAAGCTGACTCTAGTACCTAGGGTAAGTACATTCACCATTTATCTTTTCTCTTTCATTCTGGATCATTGCCATATGCTATACCCCGAACATTGTGCACGAAGCGGGTAACTGGGCCTGAGGTCATTCATAGACCTCGAACATTATGGGCAAGCGGCAAGGATCCCATTCATATGGTCAATCACAAAGATTGGACCCCAATGTACATCCTTTAGGGTAGCTAACCCGCACACCATTGAGCTAACACCTACATAGGGTATGCACCTCTATACATTTGCTTGCAAGCCTTTCTTACATTCATTCATTCATTAATGCATGCATTTATCATCATGTTCCTCTTTCGTTATCTTTCACTTTACGTTACATAATACTTCGTTCATTCATTGTCATAACATGTAATGTCATAGGAAAGATAAATCATACATTACTATAAGGAACATAAACTTATCATTCATACATCATCATGAAGGGCATCATACATACATAACATACATCATGTATAACCATGCAACATCATTATCATCATTATGCATAACCATCAAGCACATATCATTTCATGCCCATCATGCCCTCCATGACCTCAAAAGTCAACTTACATAACCCCCCGGGAATCTCCTAGGTTAAAGCCTACATTCCTCCTTTTATCCCAAAAAGTCAGAATTTTTCTAAGTGTTCATCCGCATTTACCCTATAGTTCATCCGCATTGGATCTACTTCATCCGCATTTGCTATAATTCATCCGCATTTGTCATCCGCATTGGACTTACACATCCGCATTTTCCCAGACTTAGTCAAATGCTCATCCGTATTGACTTCATCCGCATTCCTCCTTTTCTCCCAAAAAGTCAGAATTTTTCTAAGTGTTCATCCGCATTTACCCTATAGTTCATCCGCATTGGATCTACTTCATCCGCATTTGCTATAATTCATCCGCATTTGTCATCTGCATTGGACTTACTCATCCTCATTTTCCCAGACTTAGTAAAATGCTCATCCGTATTGACTTCATCCGCATTGACTCACTTTGCTCATCCGCATTTCCATACTTAGTCAATGCTCATCCGCATTGACCTCATCCGCATTGACTTACTTTGCTCATCTACATTTCTATACTTAGTCAATGCTCATCTGCATTGACCTCATCCGTATTAACTTACTTTGCTCATCCACATATCCATACCTATGCAGATTCTAAAACTTAACATATGAGCCTTAAACATCATATTCCAATTCACCATTCATCATGTTCTAACCTTAATCTTACCCTCTAAGCCGTAGAAACACATTCATACATCATCAAGCATGAACATAGTCACACATCACATCATAACATCCTCATACACACATTCAAGCATACGGGTCCGAAACCCAGTTAGTAACAGCATACATTCATGTATTTCAAGCCCCAAAATCAGTTAAAAACCAGTAGAAGAGGGGTCCTAGAACTCACCTTTGCAGCTCTTGAGTATGCCTTCCTCCAAACTCGTTTGCAAATTGAATTCAACCGTTAAGAAACCCACTAAAACATACTCGAACACATACAAACACACATAAGCATAAACCCGAGGATATGACCAATTAAGAACACCATAAAAGCATGAATTCTTACCTTGAATTCAAATTTTTTCTTCTTGTTCTTCTTCAAAGCTGAGAATTTGTTGCTCCCAGCTACTCTCTCTCTTTCTAAAACCCAAAAATCAATGGTGTATGTGACATATGGGCGGCCATACCACCTTTTACACCCACTTTTCAAACATTTTGTCCTTTTGGATACTTTTTACCCCTAGACTTGGGTTTTATTTCTTTTCCCTTCTTTTCTTTCACTTTATTGATTCTTTTCTTTGACTTTAAAATAACCGGGTGTTACAAGTCCACCCCCCTTAAATAGGTTTCGTCCTCGAAACCTGTTATTCCTCAAAGAATTGAGGGTAATGCTGTCTCATCTCTTCTTCAGTCTCCCATGTAGACTCGGATCCCTTCCTGTGCTTTCACTGCACACGCACAAGGGGAAGCACTTTATTCCTCAGCCTCTTTTCCTTTCGATCAATGATTGCCACTGGTTCCTCCACATAATTGAGCCGTTCGTCTACCTCGATCTCCTCCAGTGGAACAATCATGCCTTCATCGGCTAAGCACTTTCTTAGATGAGATACATGGAATGTCGGGTGAATTCCACTTAACTCGTCGGGTAACTCTAATCTATAAGCTACCTCTCCTACTCGAGCAATGATTCGGCAAGGGCCTATGTACCTCGAGCTCCACTTGCCCCACTTTCGGAAACGAATAATACCCTTCCAAGGTGAGACCTTCAACATAACCCGGTCACCCACCTGGAACTCAATCAGTCTACGTCGTTTATCGGCATACGACTTCTGTCTATCTTTGGCTGCCTTCATGAAGGCTTTGATCTTCTCAAGCTTCTCAGTCGTAGCCTCGATTACCTCAACGCTTCCCAACTCCTTCTGACCAATATCACCCCAACAAACGGGTGTTCGGCATCTCCTACCTTATAGCATCTCATATGGTGGTATACCAATGCTGGCATGATAGCTGTTGTTGTATGAGAATTTGGCTAACGGTAACTGGTCATCCTAACTTCCTCCAAAATCAATCTCACACACCCGAGCATGTCTTCCAACGACTGAATGGTCTTTTCTGACTGATCATCACTTTGGGGATGATAAGTCGTACTAATATGTAACCTCGTCCCCATAACGTCGTGGAATTTCTTCCAGAATTTGGAGGTAAATGGGTGCCGCGATCAGACACAATGGACACCGGCACACCATGACGGGTTACAATCTCCTTGATGAACAATTCAGCCAAACTCTTGGATGAATAGGTCTCGTGAATTGGTAGAAAGTGAGCGCTCTTTGTCAGACAGTCCACAATCACCCATATGGCATCGTACCCTTTCGGAGTATGTGGCAGCTTCGTAATGAAATCCATGGTGATGTGTTCCCACTTCCATTCTGGTATATCCAAAGGTTGAATCTTCCCATACGGCTTTTGATGCTCGGCCTTCACTTGCAAACAAGTAAGGCATTTACTCACATACCCCACCACATCGCGCTTCATACCCGGCCACCAATAATCCTTCTTCATGTCTTGGTACATTTCCGTGGCACCTGGATGAATGGAGTATCGAGTCTTGTGAGCCTCATCCATTATCCTCACCTACAGATCCCCAAAACGAGGAATCCACACCTGTTGAATCGGGTTTTAACACCAAGTGTGTTTTCACCCAATTCCCCAACCAGACCTCTAATCCTTTCAGTGTTAAGAAAATCTTCTTTCAGTGCCTCATCCTGAAACTCTTTGACTTGCTTCATCACATCAGAGGTCATGATTAGCTGATATGCTTTCACCCAAATCGGTTGGGGCCTCTCCTTTCGGCTAAGGGCATCCGCCACCACATTGGCTTTGCCCGGATGGTAGTGGATCTCGCAATCATAGTCTTTTATAAGCTCCACCATCTTCTTTGTCTCATGTTCAGGTCCTTCTGCTCAAAGAAGTACTTCAAGCTCTTGTGATCAGTGAAAATAGTGCACTTCTTCCCATACACATAGTGCCTCCAAATCTTTAATGCAAAGACCACGGCTGCCAGCTCCAAGTCTTTAATGCAAAGACCATGCCTGCCAGCTCCAAGTCATGAGTAGGGTAATTTACCTCATAAACCTTCAACTGTTAGGACACATAGGCTATAACCTTCCTTCTCTGCATTAACATACACCCCAACCCCGAGTAGGAAGCATCTGAATAAACCACCAGGTCTTCACTTCCATCGGGTAATGACAGAACAAGAGCTTGAGTCAACCTCGCCTTCAATTCTTCAAATGACTTCTCTTGAGCTTGACCCCATACGAACTTCACATCTTTTCAGGTCAACTTAGTTAGTGGAGAAGCAATCATAGAGAAGTCTTGGATAAATCTTCTATAGTAGCCTGCCAAACCCAAGAAACTACGAATCTCGAATGGCGTCTTTGATGACATCCATTGCATAACCGCCTCCACTTTCGCCGGGTCCACCATAATCCCGTCGGGATTCACCACATGACCCAAGAACTGAACATCACGCAACCAGAATGCACACTTGGAGAATTTGGCAAACAACTTCTCCCTTCTCAGCATCTCCAGAACCTCCTGAATGTGACCGACATGCTCAATCTCGCTCTTCGAATAAATCAGGATATCATCGATGAACACAATCACTTATTTATCCAGCATCGGTCGACACACACGGTTCATCAAATCCATAAAAGCAGCCGGCGCATTGGTCAAACCAAAAAACATGACAAGAAACTCATAGTGACCATAGTGCGTGCGAAAAGCTGTTTTAGGGATATCTTGCTCCTTCACCTTCAACTGATGGTAACTAGATCGAAGATCTATCCTTGAAAACAAACTGGCACCTAGAGCTGATCAAACGAATCATCAATTCTTGGTAAGGGGTAACGGTTCTTCACTGTCAACTTATTCAGCTCACGGTAGTCAATACACATCCTCATACTACCGTCCTTCTTCTTTACAAACAGGACCGGAGCACCCCAAGGAGAGATACTCGGTCTAATGAACCCCTTATCAAGCAGCTCTTGCAACTGCTCCATCAACTCTTTTATCTCTGTCGGAGCCAAACGATACGGTGCCTTGGCAATTGGTTGGGCACCCGGTATCAAGTCAATTTGGAACTCAATCTCACGGTCAGGTGACACTCCTGATAAGTCTTTTGGGAATACGTCTGGAAAGTCACACACCAAGGGTGCATCGGATAGTTGTGGTGTTGGCGTATCCACACCTTTACATAGGCCAAGTAGGCACTACATCTACGCCTCATACACTTTCCCGCCACCGCCATTGAAATTACCTTCGGAATCGTAGTCACCCGATCATCGTAAACCGTCACCGAACTACCATCAGGCGTTGTCAAACGAATTATCTTCTTACGACACACAATGTTTGCCTTAAAATCCGCCAACCAATCCATCCGAAGAACCAAATCAAAACCACCCAAGGTCATCACGAACGGTCTAACAAGAAACTTATGACCTTCTAGCTCCACATCACAGCCCTCTAACATCTCAGAAATCCTGGCAGACTTACCTATGGCGGTTTCTACATCGAAGGGCGCATCAATACGTCTACTACTAACAGGCAACCTAGCGCAGAAAGCAGTAGAAATAAAACTCTTACTAGCACCAGAATCAAATAGCACAGAAGTTAAAGTTTGGTTCACCAGAAACGTACCGGACACGACATCGAGGTCCGTTCTAGCTTCCTCCTGTGTCATTGTGAATGCTCTAGCGTTCGCCCTTGGTCCTTCTCCTCCAGTTTTTTTCACCCCAGAACCCTCAACTCTTGGCTTCTTACACTCCCTGCTGATATGACCACTTCCCCCGCAGTTGAAACACTTCATACCTCCATAGTATCTAGCCATATGACCAGGCTTCCCACACTTGAAACAAATATTCAACCCCCATCTACACTCACCACCGTGCTCCTTCCCACACTTGCCATACTTTTTTAACCCGGCACTAGATGTGACCACACGACGGTCATCCCCTCAAGCCTTCTTGTTACTCGTCAAGGCACCACCCTGACCAAACCTCTTCTTGTTCCAGTTTCTATCACCTCCACCCTTCCGACTACCTTCAGTCACCACCACCACAGCCCTCTCATCATACAATCTTCCTGCTACATCCACCGCTGATCTAAACATGCTTGGTCGGGCGACGATCATCTGCCTGCGAATATCCGTCAGAAAACCCGGGAATATACCTCTTGATCTTCCGAGATAGAGGTGTCACCTGATTCGGCACCAGACGTGCCATTTCATTGAACTTTGTGGTGTACTCTTGGTGTGTCATCGTTCCCGCCTCAATTTGCAAAAACTTCCTTTCAACCTTTTCCATTTCCCGGTGAGGACAAAACTCCTCAATCACCAACTTCTTCACTTCGGACCATCTCATTCTTCCAATGGCCTGCCGCCTTCGGCTTGGACAATATTGTCCACCAGCATAGAGCTGAGTCCACAAAAGAGTGGGTAGCGAACTTAACTTTCTAGTCCTCTCGGCACTTGCTAATATCAAGTACAGCCTCCATTTACCTCACCCACCGGTGAGCAGCAGCAGCAGTGCCGTTTCCATCAAAAGCAGGGGGCTTGCATCTCATGAATACCCCGTAGTTACAGCCTCGTACTGCCTCCTGCCCAGGCTCTGCTTCTTCTTCTTCATCAAACGAAACCGTCTTAGTCTCGAGCTGTCTTCTTTCGCCCGTAGGTCCATTCCTTTCCCTTCTCTCCCCCTCTCTAACTGCCTTTATCACTTCGGTCACCACAGACGGTAGGATCGTCTGCATGACCTAATGCACTTCTTCCATAACTGCCTCTTTCACTGAGGCTCTCAGGTTAGCACTCTCATCTCCGCCCTCCGGATGAGGGGTTTTTGGTTCTTCATGAACCACCTTTTCCCCCCTAGGCCTTCCTCTCGTAACCCGTGGTTCAGCACCACGTCCACCACCACGCGAAGCTTTAGATGATCTACCACCGGCCATCCTCTAACTCACACTGAAAGATTTAAACACTAATACGGTCATTCAAGGGAACGACTCAGTTTATGGCAAGTATAGTAAGTTCCTAATTACAGTGGCCAGTTATGATTAACCACTTACTTTACTCTTCATACCCCAAGCATTACCTGTCCTGACAACATCAGCATTTAAATCTACATACAACACATAACCACATACCATGCGCACGTAATACCGGTTAACTTTATGAAAATACCCGATGGCACATAGCTACTCAGTTTGGCATCCCTTTCCCTTTCCGTCCCATTCTCAGTTTAAGGTAAGGTTCATTTTGAAAATTTACTAAATTCACTTAAACTTTGGCTATGATACCAACTTGTAAGGCCCCATTTCCGGGACGCTCACAGCTGGTAAATCATCGCACATAAAACATCTACTTTACATTTAATCATTCCTAAAACATTAGAGCGGAAGTCTAAAGAAATAACTTTTCATATCATTACAAATGCTTTTGCAAGATAATACAAGCGTTCATTTCAAAACATCATTCGTTCGCATTATAATGCAAAAACATTAATAAAAGAATGCCATTCAACATGCCAAGTAGCCGCTCCATGCCATCCTCAGCAATGCTCACCTGCCAACTAGAAAATGCATAAAAGTCAACGTTCCTGAGTGAGTTCTAGTTTAATAATAAAACATACTTTTTCCTTCATTTAACACTATTTATTTCTATTGCATGTGATCATACATCATACATACATACAGATAATATCATTATTATCTTCATTATTCTTTCGCTCATACTTTCATTCATTCATTCATTACTTCCAGTGACATGTACATTACCCCGAACATTATGCACAAAGCGGGTAACTGGGCCTGAGGTCTTTCATAGACCTCGAACATTGTGCATGAAGCTGACTCCAGTACCTAGGGTAAGTACATTCACCATTTATCTTTTCTCTTTCATTCCGAATCATTGCCATATGCTATACCCCGAACATTGTGCACGGAGCAGGTAACTGGGCCTGAGGTCATTCATAGACCTCGAACATGATGCACGAAGCTGACTCCAGTACCTAGGGCAAGTGGCAAGGATCCTATTCATATGGTCAATCACAAAGATTGGACCCCAATGTGCATCCTTTGGGGTAGCTAACCCGCACACCGTTGAGCTAACACCTACATAAGGTGTGCACCTCCATACATTTGCTTGCAAGCCTTTCTTACATTCATTCATTCATTAATGCATGCATTTATCATCATGTTTCTCTTTCGTTATCTTTCACTTTACGTTACATAATACTTCGTTCATTCATTATCATAACACGTAAAGTCATAGGAAATATAAATCATACATTACTATAAGGAACATAAACATATCATTCATACATCATTATGCAGGGCATCATACATACATAACATACATCATGTATAACCATGCAACATCATCATCATCATTATGCATAACCATCAAGAACATATCATTTCATGCCCATCATGCCCTCCATGACCTCAAAAGTCAACTTACCAAACCCCCGAGAATATCCTAGGTCAAAGCCTACATTCCTCTTTATCTCCCAAAAAGTCAGAATTTTTCTAAGTGTTCATCTGCATTGGATCTACTTCATCCGCATTTGCTATAATTCATCCGCATTTGTCATCCGTATTGGACTTACTCATCCGCATTACAGACTTAGTCAAATGCTCATCCGCATTGACTTCATCCGCATTGACTCACTTTGCTCATCCGCATTTCCATACGTAGTCAATGCTCATCCGCATTGACCTTATCCGCATTGACCTCATCCGCATTGACTTACTTTGCTCATCCGCATTTCCATACTTAGTCAATGCTCATCCACATTAACCTCATCCACATTAACTTACTTTGCTCATCCGCATTTCCATACTTATGAGATTCTAAAACTTAACGATTTATATGAATACCTTGCATAGACAGAACACCTCGAGATACAGGCATCATGCTCTTCTAGCATTACATGTTTCAAGTTATAGGACATAGACTTTGACGAGACTTGAAAACCATGATTAACGATTCAAAGTTCATTTTGAAAACTATTTGGTTGAGGAACATAAAGCCTTAGAATATGATTTAAGTTTCGTGTGTGCACTGATAAGATTCAAAGTATAAGAGTAAGCATATAAGGCATATAATCACATAATCAAGTATAAACACATTAGGCACATAAAATCCTATCTAAGCATATAAAATACATGAGAGGACTCATGTGTAAGGGTACTTAGTTATAATCTAGGTCATTCCATTTTTAATAACCTAATTCCCTATAACCATGGCTCTGATACCAATCTGTCACACCCCGACCGACGACGGAATCATCGGGAGGGATGAATGTGAAATGATTATTCATAGTACATGGAACTAAATTAGTTGGAATAATATTAAATACCATTATTCATTGAACAATACAAGTCAATTAAGTCATTACAATACACAAAAATATAAACAACAACATAGGATGTATAATTTATCTAAGTCCAAGTCCTATATGAGCAAGAAGAGTTCCTCAAGTATCAAACCTGAAACATATTAAAACTAAAGGGTCAACTTTGAAAGTTTGTGAGTTTCCATGGTTAAATGGGTAGATGTTACATATAGGATGTAGTATAGGTATCTCAGTTCTTTGTAACTTATCTTATGATTGTACACTTGTAAAAGAACTTGAGAGAAATATACAACATCCTTGAAAACCAAACACTTGTGTTATTTATGTTCTTGTTCTGTCTCATATTTGCTAGTGTTCTAAGTGTCAATCTTATGTTACCAGTTCCTTATTTAATATGTTAAGTGTTCTAAATTGTCTCTCCTCGTTGTGTGTTGTGTTGTAAGTGACCAAAAATCCCTTAAACGGTCCTTCATATGTTGCTAGTGTTCTAAGTGTCAATCTTATATTACCAGTTCCTTATTTAATCTGTTAAGTGTTCTAAATTATCTCTCATCATTATGTGTTGTGTTGTAAGTGACCAAAACTCCCTAAAACGGTCCTGCATATATATTGATAATATCATTCTAACTAGTAATGAGGCTCCTTTTCTTGAATCCTTCACTACTTGATTGAATAAAGAATTCGCTATTAAGTCAAAGTATGCCCATGGCATCTTTCAACATGCAAGATGTTACTCGCTTGCCTCATGGGTTATTTCTTAGTAAGTCAAAGTATGCCCATTATGTCTTTTACGTGCTAACCTTCTTGATGCAAAACATTGGCCGTCAATGTAATTTTAATCTCCCATGAAGAATCTTACCTAAATCCACTCGTTATCGATCCTTTGTTAGAGCTCTACAATACTTAATTATTACCAAGCTTGATGTTTCTTATGAAGTAAACCAAGTGAATCCGCTTCTTTAATCCTTTTTTTGTTTTTTTACTAACATGATGTTAAACAAATTCAGTAGTATCTTAAAAGCATACTTTTGGTCTCATATTCACCAACCAACTAATGCAACTATCCTAGGATACTCTAACGCAAATTGATCTCGATGTCTTGAGACGTGTCACTCTACATACGGTTACTTTATTTTTCATGGGGGAAACATATGTCATGTAGGGCCAAAAAGCAACCTATTGTCTCATGCTCTATTGTGAGTCTAAATATAGAGCCATGGCATTCAGTGTTGTAGAGATCATTTGGTTCACTCACTTGTTACACTTGTTACAGGAAGTGTATGCCTTCCCACCTAATCATCCTACCTTGCTCTGTGATAATTTAAGTGTTCTCTTATTAACTCAAAATCTAGTCTCACAAAAGATCTAAACATATTAACTAGGACTATCGCTTTATTCAGAAACTTATAATTTATGCAAAAATTCACATATTCATTTCATCCAAACTACAAATTGAAGATATCTTGACAAAAAAAATTATTTCATTTTTCTTGTAGTTATGTCTTTCTTGTAAGTTTTCTTTAAGTCTCTCCTATTTGTTTGATCATCTGGCTACATTTTACTTATCTAGAAATACAAGTACATTCCTATAACAATATAATTTTATTTTTAATAAAAAGTTAATTTAATTTTCATAAGAAAATAAAAACATTATTTTCAATCATCCTTCATAGGAACGTCCTTTTTTAAAAATTCTTTTTGAAAACGTCTATTTAAGTTTACTACTAATTTTTTTGCAATAGGGAAGTTATTTATTAATTTTGTAAAAGTATTTTTTTAAAATTTTCAGCTTTTTATAAACTGTTTTGTTTTTTTATAAAAACTGCTAGTATTTCGTTTTTGAAATAATGTTTGTTTTTAACTTTTAAATATATATTTTATTAATAATAACTATATTTTTTAAAAATGAAAATATACAATTTTATTAAAAAATTCTTTTGTAAACGCTTTTTTCCTACTTCTTTCAACTCTTAAAAAAGCTTTTATCATTTTATTGAAGTATCTTGATAAAATTTTGAATTACTCTAAAAGAGAAGAAGATAAGTCTGAACGAGAATCCGTTGAAAAAAACTAAAAAGAACATAGAGAAAAAAGGAAACAAACAAATAAACTTTTCTCAACAGTATAGTCAGACGAGGTATGTTAATACGACAGGTACGTTTAAATTACCCCTTAGCAAGTAGTACGTTGTTATCTAAATCCCTGTTCGTGGTGTACACAAATTATCCGAGGACATGGTGGAGACCTCCAATCAATGGAATTATATTTGTGTGCTTTGTTATAAGATATTATATAAAAATGGAGTGTGGCCCAAAAGGAAGACAGTGTGTGGATATTCTTGCTTCAAAGAATTTTCTTGAATGGACCATGTCACCATCACCTTTATTTTTAGCCCATCAGTACATCAGCTTGATTACAACAATACCTCGTGTTACACGCTCTTCATGTTTCATGACCATATAAGCTTCACCATTATCAGGGAAATTAAAGCCTACACCGAAACACACACACAAACACACACACAAACACACACACAAACACACACACACACACACCACACACACACACACACACACACAAAACTTGAGTTTGTGAGAGATAGATATGGTGCGAACTCCAAGTTGTGATGAGAATGGTCTGAAGAAGGGAACATGGACACCTGAGGAAGACAAGAAGTTGCTGGATTATGTTGCTACTTATGGCTGTTGGAACTGGCGACAGCTTCCCAAGCATGCAGGTTTAGATTGAATTCCCTACTCTATATATCAGTTAATTATACAACAATCAATATCATATTAATTTCTGTTAACACGTGTTAATTAATGGTTCTAGGGTTATCAAGGTGCGGAAAGAGTTGCAGACTACGTTGGATGAACTATTTGCGACCCAATGTCAGAAGAGGAAACTTTAGTCAAGAAGAGGACAAACTAATCCTGGAAATGCATCAATCGCTAGGAAATAAGTATGTTGTGTTTTGGTTAATTTGATTTAATATTTCGATCCGGGTTACTTCAATTTGTTTGGCTCTAAAGTTTATGATACATGCAGATGGTCTACCATTGCTAGACATCTACTAGGAAGAACAGATAACGAGATTAAAAACCACTGGCATTCATCCCTCAAGAACCGTTCAACCTCAAAACCAGCAGCAGGAAGCAATTTGATAATGAGATTAAAAACCACTGCAGGTAGTCGTAAGGGAGGTCATGTGACAAATGAAGAAATTAATATTGACTCATTGTTGGACAATGCTACTCACAACATACTAGAAAGCACTCCAGTTGTTACATGCCCACTGCCATCAACATCCACTATCTCATCACTCTCTCAGAGTGATAATTCAAGCACAAACTTAAAGAGTTTTGGTGTGGAAGACGACGCATGTTCTCGCCAGCTGATTGCAGAAAACAATGGTGATTTTTGGACCGAACCATTTTTGCAAGATTTCGAGGGCAATGATAGTTGCTCAACTGATGATTTCTTGAAGCCTTTTTTTGAGCTTGGGATTCTATGTCCACCATGTCCCATATATGATGAAGAAAGTTTCTGGTTTTATGGGTTGCATATGTCACAAACAAGTGAAGTTTAGTTGTAAAAACTAATCCACTTACACATTTTCAATGAAATTCTGCTTCTCTCTCTCTTGCTATAGAAGATATTTTATTTTATTAAACTAGTTTTCTTAACTATTTATTGCATTTCTTTGAAGAAGAGATAAAAACATTAACCATACAAATCACACTCCGTAATAAAAGAATAACACAAAAATTGTTTGTTCTCATATAAACTACACATCTACATTTGGAATACATTTAATGCATAAAATACTTAGGGGTTGTTTGTTTTTGGGCTGACCCGGCTGACTCAGTCAGCGGGTCAGCCCGTTTGATTTCGGCTTCGAACCCGGCTGACCGGGCCTCCAGTGCTGACCCAGACCTTGAAAAAAAGGTGCTGACCGGCTGACCCGCAGGCCGCGGCCCCCTCGCGACCCACAGGCCGCCACCCCCTCCGATCCGCAGGTCGCCGCCCCCTTGCGGTGGTGGTTCGATCGGTGGTGTGACTCCGGTGGGTTTTGTTACTTAAATAATGAATCATTTTGGTTCCAGTCAGATACTTAATCAAACAACCAAGTTTCAATCAGATGCATACCTAGTTAGAACTTCTAACTGGGTCAGCTTATGACTCAGTCAAATCTTACCAGTCAGTGTAATCAAACAACCCCTTAATAATTTATTACCTACGTACCGACACGATTATAAGTTCTGTAACTGAATATAACCTGACCAAATTGTTATATATCGATTCAAGTTGAAGGTAAATAAGTTACTTATAGTTATTGTTGAGGCACTACTTTTTCTTTATATTAGGTATTCGAATGAGGCACTCAACTGTAAAACTTTTGTTTTAGGTCGGGTCGGGTCACTTGTTTTATGAAAGTGCTTTTAGTTATATCCGGTTAAAATTTTGGTCCCCGTCAGGTCGATCTTGATCGAGTACCTTGCTAACCGCATCGCTGCTGCCTCGGCAACTCCATTTTAGCTTCCTATTTTGTCTACTACTACCTTGATCATGTGTAGACCAATTTTAGTTTAGGTTGTTTAAGTTAGTTTTATCAATTTGACATGTGTCCCTATCAATTTCAGTAGCTTTCGTATGATTTTGGTTAAACTCTCTCTCATTGGTTGTTTCCATTTAGGTAATCTAAGAATTTTAGATGATGCCCCTACTATTTTTATTTTAAAAGGGTGAAACTAGTTAACAATAAACCATAGAATTAGGATAAGTAATCAACAAGATAAAATATTATTATCGATTCGAACCTGTGAAAGAATTTATGTCATATCATTTTACCAATGAGATAAAGAATCAATTATTAAACTTTTTAAAGGGTCAAATAAAAAAAATTTGAGTCACTTAAAATCACAATCTCAAAGACAACATATAAAAGCAATATATAACATATAAAAGCAATATATAAGGGGGGTCACTTAACCACATTGGGTTGAATGTATCTCCACCCCTGCCTGGATCTAAGGGGGGTCACTTAACCCATTGGGTTGAATTTATCTCCACCCCTGCCTGGATCAAAGATCCATTGTGGATGGGACTTGGTGGAAACAAAGACACGATCCGGAAAAATAAACACACTAAATCACAATGAATTCCACACATACAAATGTTGTACAACATGGGTGTTTATACCCCAATTATTGTGACAGTTACATAACTAACTTTTAACTAACCTAGCTACCAATTTACACACTTAATCTGCAATTTGACTTTTCTATTTTCTTGATTATTAACATTCCACCGGTTATTCTTATCCATTAGAAAGATATACCTATCATATTTGTTGTGTTTTGATAACAAAATTATTTCTTCTAATCACCTTATTAACTTACACTTATAAAGATTTTAACACATTATTTGTATGGGGGATAATAAACAATGTTACTAAACTACTAGTCATTGGGATCATGTTGTCGTTAACACATCTTGTTCGAGTTTTTTCTTAAAGTGGTATCGGTGGGTAAAATTATTCACCAAAATAGTTTTTGTGTAAAAAAATTACCAAAATAGAGTTTTAATCATTTATTAGTTTCTCATTCTTAATTTTATTAGATTACTTTGATTAGTTATATAATTACTAACTATGCTTATAATTTTCTCACCAATTTATTAAATCATATTATTATTTCTAATACAACTTTTACATATCATAATAAAAAAAGTTATAAACTAAGCTCTGGAAAAAGAATACTATTTATTTAAATCAGCACTATTTTTTCATATGGTTCTTTTCACACACATGAAATTGAAATTAAATAGAATTTCTTAGATGTACTATAAAGTATTAAATAACTATAAGACGTAAACCTGAATTATAAAATTAGGGGAGTTGATAATGATCTAAACTTTTTTATACACCTTGACGTTAAATGAGGCCGTTGATATTGAAACTTATAAACCGTCAAAAAATTTAAATTGTTGAAAATTTGATAGACCTAAGCATTATACAATGACAAATTTGAAACGTTAAAGTGTAAAAAAATGCTACGACATTCCATCATAAGTTGTTAAATTCACGTTCAATTTAGTATGTACAATTGGTTAATATCAATTTAAAAAGTGCAATTTTATCACATCTAAAATACTGAGATTTTTATAATGCTATTAGTATGTTCAATTCATAAGTTGTTAAATTCACGTTCAATTTAGTATGTACAATTGGTTAATATCAATTTGAAAAGTGCAATTTTATCACATCTAAAACACTGAGATTTTTATAATGCTATTTAACTAATACACTACAAGATTTCGATTATTAGCAACGACAAATGTTGCCGCAAATAGTCCACTTTGCCGCCACTAATGAGTCGTCACTAAATTTTCATCGCTAATGATTGAAAAGTCGCTCCTAATGAGATTATTAGCGAGGTGCCCCTAAAGATTTTTGCCGCTAACAGGCCACCTTGTTACTACTACTATTGGTCGCTATTTTTTTATTTTTTATTTTTTCTTATTTCCAGTTTCACAAATCCATATCGTACATATATAAAAATAAATCTATATTTTCTAGAAACACGAATATAGTATAAAAAGTTTAAAGTTCTTATACGACATACAATGTTTATATAGAAAGGTTAGGTAGCTAGCTTAAATATTTAGTTTAACATAAACATAAAACTATTAAAAAACAAACTTAAACTAGTCATTCGATATACTATTTATCTCTGTGGTCCGAATTATCTTTTTTGGTTTGAATTGAAGCCTTTTTCAAATGTATAAACTATATAAATTGTAATAAAAAACTTGCAATTTGAGCTTTCAAAACAAAGTATATATTACACAAGTTATTGCATTTTGACAAAGTATACATTATAAGATAATTGTAGAGAATATGCATAGAGGTTGAAGCAACCAAAGTTTTTTTGCATGCATGCTGCACAAGTACTGAAGAAGAATGCTTCGGAAGTTTCACACATGCAACAAAAATATTCTAAGTGTGAAATCTTCCGAAGGCAAGACCAATATCTTCCGAAGCCAAATATGAAATCTTCCGAAGCTTCAGAGACAAAATCTTCCAAAGCCTCAACTCTTGAAGACAGATTTCTTTCGAAGACTTTTAGTAACATTGTTTATCTGATGTACTATTCCATAAAGCTGGACACCTTTACGCTGCATCTCTGTAAAGTCACCAACTTACATGAATTGGTGAAAAAGGTCCATGCTTTTAGTAACTGTACATTGAGGTCTTGAGTCTGTAACTTTCTACTTTATGTACTTTATCCTTTTTGTAATAGATAAAGATGTGAGCTATGACATGTCATAGTCACAAAGTCAAAAAGGTAATCTGCCTTTTTAACTCTACAATTTATTTGTTTTGAGTCTAGTCAATTGTATCCAGCTGGCTTTCATAGTATGGTCGCCTGTAGGATGTAGTATAAGTATCTCATGTTCTTGTAACTTTATGGATATGCTTTGTAACACTTTTAATAGAACATAGAGAAAGCAATATACTGCATTCTTGAAAACTATATACTTGTGCTCTTGTGTTCTATCTCTTACATTACTTGTGTTCTTAGTGTCTTTCTTGTGGTTAATCTAGTTCACTGTTTGTTTAAGTTTGGCTAATCTCCTCTTTGTGTTGTTGTGTTCTAAGTGACCCCCTTCACCGATCCTACATTTGGTATCAGAGCATTCCAGGCTCTTGATATAAGATCTCACCATCTTAAGATCCCTCACACACACAAATACTAAACTTTTTCAAATGGAAGCCATTTCCAAGACAAATATGGAAACTGGAACCATGAACAAGTCCCCACTGTTCACTCTTGATGACTTTGATACCTAGTGCCTGAGAATGGAAGGTTTCATCAGGTCTCTAGACTCAAGAATGAGGGAGTCTATTAAAAATAGACCTTTCATACCTAGCACCCCTTCTGCTATTGGTGCTGGTATGATCCCCAAGGATGTGGCAAACTACTCTGATAAAGACAGGAAGAGAGTAGAGATTGATAGAAAAGCCATGACAGCCCTTCAGACTGCTCTTTCAAACTCTGTATACAACGGTTTCAAGAAGTGCAAAACAGTTAAGCAGTTGTGGGATGCACTAAAATTGATGTATGAGGGTTCTTCTGAAGCCAAGGAGAACAAGAAAGATCTCTTGAAGCAGCAGTTTGAAAACTTCACCTTCAAAACAGGTGAAACCATGACTCAGCAATACTTCAGGTATGTTGAGATTGTGGATACCCTTGTGGATAGAGGAGTTCCTCTTGAGAACAGGGACATTGTAAGGAAGTTCATGTCCTCACTTTCTAGGCAGTGGACACACTATTATGTGGTGATCAAAAGGACTGAGAATCTAAAAACTCTTACTCTAACAGAGTTATATGGGATTTTCAGTGGCTACCAGATAGAGATGACATGCAAGGTTCATCTGGCAACTCCAACAATCAAATGGGTTCAGCCTTGCATGTGGTTGAAAGGGATAGTATAGAACCCCAACATCATCTCATATGCTACCCTAACAACTCAACTAAGGGTCCTTTCATCACCTTCCCAGAGACACCAAAGGAGAACTATACCCAATGAAGCCTATTTCAAGAGACAAGTTCTTCAAAAAGCCTTTGTGTCTTTTGATGAAAGTTGTGGAAGCTTTCTGTTCACCCTTGAAGACCTGGACTGTATCCATCCAGATGATCTGGAGTACATGGAGATAGTCCAGCAGATGGCTCTTCTCACTCACAGAGCCAAGAAGTTCTACAAGCGGACTAGAAGGAAGTTTCCAAGCAATGCAACCAGTGGAATGTTTGGCCTGGACAAAGGCAAAGTCAAGTGTTACAAGTGTAACTTGATGGACCACTTTGCTAGGGAGTGTAAGGCACCTAGAACAAATGGTGGCCAAACACAGTCCAGACCCAACTACACTGACAAAGCTCCCAAGAATAAGAAGCCAAAGCAGCTGGCTGCTGTTGCTGTTGAAGAAGGAGGCTTTGACTGGAGCTTTCAGGTGGAAGATGTTTCTCCAAACCAAGCATTGATGGCAGATCATGATGAAGCCAAGGTATTGGAACATCTCTGTACCCTGAATGCGTTGCTAAATTAAATAGATACATGTCCTATAACTTGGAGATGAGATATGATCTTGAGTCCTTAAACATTTTAAAAGCTGATTTTAGAAAGTCTGAAAATGATTATAAACTGAAGATAGAGGACTTAGAGAAAACAATTTCAGTTCTAAAACATGAGCATACAGATTTTAGGACTCAAATCAAGGATATCATAACCAAGCTGACTGAGTGCTAGGCTGAGCTTATGATCGGCAAAGCCAGGGCAGACAAATGTGTTCTTGAAAAAGAGACCTTCAAGAACATGATATCCTCATCCCTGCACAATATAGTGTGCTATCAAAACCAGCAGGGACTAGGATCAAATGAGATAGCTCCTCCACACATAATCTTGTTTGTAAGATCACCTAGGTGTGGAACCTGTGAAGATGAGCTTCCTCTCATAGATCCTTTGAGTAAAGAGGATGAAGATGTGATAGTGAAGAATTCATCTGAGAAGAGTAAAGAGGAGGATTCTAAAAAGCGCCACTATCCTTCTGAGGAGAAGAAGAAGACTGTGATAACCAAGTCAATGAGAAAGAACTTGATCAGGAAGAGCAAGAGGAAAGCAAGAAAGGCTCAAGAGATCAAGGCTACTTTTGACTCCAAGCAAAAACAAGTGTTTATTTCTGTAGGATTTGAAGTAGTAAAGACTGAAGACATCAACCTAAACTCTTCTGCTAAGAGTTTTGGTTCTTGTTCAAATCATCTTAGTACCAAGAAGAAGACTGATCTGCTGTGTACCACTACTACACAGCCTGGACCATCAAACTCCAAGAACACTCTCTAGCCCAAAAGGACTTTCTCAACATCTACAAAGATGAGGATGGAGAAAGGATGTGACCAAAGTCAGTCTTATTCCCAGCAGAAGGCTCTTGGTGTGTATGTGTGCAAGTACTGCTCATCTTGCTAAGGATTGTCCATACAATACTAAGGGTACTCTTCACATGATCAAACCAATGACTTCCAAGAGTTCTAAGAAGATTCAAGCTTCAGAAGGAAAATCTGTTTCCTTCGGAAGCTCCAATTCTAAGAAGAAGGCAAGTGGAAAATTGCCTTCGGAAGAAAAGTTGGTCTCGGAAGGAAGGAATGCTTCTGAAGCACTGAAGTCTGCTGCAATGTCTGCGAGATCTTCTGAAGGCTCAGTCATCAAAACTTCCGAAGTATTAAAAGCTTCCGTAGTATTGAAGGTCAAGTCCAAGACTCCAAAGGTGGTGTGGAAGTCTAAGAAAGACCAAGTGTCTGAGAATTCTTCATCAACAACAGTTCAAGATCCTCCTTGCACAACCATAGGATCTATTATTGTTGCATTACCTTTTGTTTCTCTTAATGAGCCAAGACAAGTAAGTCTTGGGTTTCCAAATGTAACTAATCATTTTCTTTGTGCAGGGACAGCTGAAGACAAACAAAAATGTCTGGATTATTGATAGTGGTTGTTCCAGGCACATGACAGGCAATAGGTCACTACTTCAGAACTTTGAAAGTATTGATGGAGGACTAGTTGCCTTTGTAGGAGATGAATGTGGTTTCATTTCAGGAAGGGGCAATGTCACAAATGGTAAGCTCAGCATTGAAAAGGTAAACTTTGTCAAGGAGCTTGGGTACAATCTTCTGAATGTATCCTAATTTTGTGATCAGAGTCATAACATGCTCTTTACTGAGCACGAGTGCATTGTTCTCAAGCCCAGGGTGGTCATTCCTCATGAGCATATACTGCTTAGAGCCCCTAGGAAGGGAACATGTACAAGATGGATTTGCAAGAAACATCTCCCTCTAGAGAAGTTTCATGTTTTTTGTCTAAAGCCAATAGTGTTGAGTCTTTCCTATGGCATAAAAGAATATGTCATGTAAACTTTAAAAACATGAATAAACTGATTAAGAATGATTTGGTAACTAGAATGCCAAAGAAAGAGTTTACATGTGATGACCACTGTGTTGCATGCCTGAAAGGAAAGCAACATAAGGTATCTCACAAGCCTATGGAAAAGAACACCATCACTACACCCCTACACTTGTTACATATGGATCTCTTTGGCCCCACCAGTGTAATGAGTCTAGGAAGGACCTCTTACTGTTTAGTGATCATAGATGACTTTACAAGATTCACTTGGGTCTTCTTCCTTAGAACTAAGGATGAGACTCCTGAGATTCTAAAGAGTTTCATCTTGAAGATTGAGAATCAATCTTATCACAAGGTCAATATCATAAGATGTGATCAGGGAACTGAATTCAAGAACCAAATCCTTGATGCATTCTATGATGAAAAAGGTATTTCAAGATAATACAGTGCTCCAAGGACTCCTCAACAGAATAGTATTGTTGAGAGGAGAAACAGGACACTGATTGAAGCTACAAGAACCATGTTGTCTGACTCTAAGCTGCCCATCACCTTCTGGGCAGAGGCAGTCAACACTGCCTGCTATGTGCAAAACAAAGTTTTAGTAGTTAAGACTCATGGCAAGACTCCTTATGAACTTTGGCACAAGAGGAAACCTTTCATTGATTTTCTCAGGTCATTTGGTTGTCCTTGCACCATCTTGAATACCAAGGATCAAATTGCCAAATTTACTGAGAATTAGATGATGGACACTTCATTGGATACGCTTCCCAAGATAAGGCTTACAAAGTATACAATCTCAGAACTAGAATTGTTGAGGAGTCAGCCAATGTGACTTTCAATGAACAGACACCCTGTGTGGCTAGTTCTGGTCCTGATTGGCTCTTTGATCTTGATTTAGTTACCAACTGTTTTAACAAATCTGGTGAGACTGTTTCAGGATCTGTAGAAAATTTAAACACAGGTGATCTTGATCCAAGATTTGAGCTTAGAAGACCTTCAAGTAATACATCTTCAGCTCCAATTGGAACTACTTTTGCAAATGAGGTTTCTATCAGCACTATAATGACAAACTTAGCTGATACATCTGGTATGCCTTCAAATTCCAGCTCAGAGGCTCCACAACCTGATAAAGATGCTTCAATTACAGAAGACAATGATGGTAGTGGTGACAGTGATCAGGACTTTCTTGATGTTGATAACCACTCCATAGATGACAACATCAATGATGTCACACACTCCTTGGATCAAGTCTCTCTTGATAAGTGTGCTGATGTGGTGGGTGAAACATCTATGCTAGATCTAAATTTCTCTAATTTAGATCTTTCTCAGAGACTTGTTGTGATCCCTCAGCTAAGGATCCACAACTCCCACCCCACCATAAACATCATTAGAGATGTTATCACAGGGGTAAGAACAAGAGGACAAACCCATAAAGCAAATGTTTGTATTCACACTTGTTTCTTATCACAGATAGATCCAAAGAATGTTGATGAGGCTCTAAAGGATGAAGTTGGGTTGAAGCTATGCAACAGGAGCTGCTTCAATTCAAAAGGCAGAAAGTTTGGAACCTTTCTCCTCTTCCTCATGGGAAGACTACCATTGGAACCAAATGGGTGTTTAGGAACAAGAAGGATGATAGAGGCATTATTATCAAGAACAAAGCTAGACTAGTTGTTCAAGGGTACACACAAGAAGAAGGGATTGACTACACTGATGTCTTTGCTCCTGTAGCAAGACTAGAAGCTATTAGGATATTCCTGGCATTTGTTGCATCCAAGAACTTGAAGGTCTTTCAACTTGATGTGAAGTGTGTTTTTCTTTATGGAGTGATTGATGAAGAGGTGTATGTCAAACAGCCACCTGGTTTTGTAGATCCTGATCATCCTGATTATGTCTGCAAGCTTGACAAAGCTCTTTGGGCTGCATCAGGCACCCAAGAAGTTGTATGAGACACTATCTGAGTATCTTTGCAAACATGGATACAGGAGAGTACTATAGATGGAACTCTCTTCATCAAGGACAGGGAAATGGCATATTGCTAGTTCAAGTATATGTGGATGACATCATCTTTGGTTCAACTAATCCAAACCTCTGCAAAGACTTTGAGAAGCTGATGAAGGACGGATTTGAAATGAGTGCCATGGGGGAACTCAATTTCTTTCTGGGAATTCAAGTGAAGCAAATTGAAGATGGTATCTTCATTAGTTAGTCAAAGTATGTTTAGGACATACTCAAGAGGTTCAACATGACTGATTGTAAGATTTCTAAGACACCCATAGCTAAAAACCACTCCCTTGGACCTGATCTTGAGGGGGAGTGTGTAGATGAGCACTTATATAGGGCTATGATTAGGTCTCTTATGTATCTTACAGCTAGCAGGCCTGATATCATGTTTCCTACATGTATTTGTGCAAGATATCAAGCCAACCCTAAGATGTGTCACCTTATTACTTTCAAAAGGATTCTAAGATACCTTAGGGTGCCTCAACACTTGGTTTATGGTATCCTAAGAATCCTGACTTCAATCTATATGCTTACACAGATAGTGATTATGGTGGTTGCAACATGACTGCAAAGTCTACATCTGGGGGATGTCAGTTTCTTGGTGGAAGAGTTGTCTCATGGCAATGCAAGAAACAATCCTGTGTCTTTGCATCAACTGCTGAAGCTGAATACATTGCTGCTACAAGCTGCTATGCTCAAGTGCTTTGGATTCAGAATTAGATGTTGGACTATGGGTTCAATTTCAAGGAGACTCCCATTCACATAAACAACAATAGTGTATCTCAATCACAAATAATCATGTGCAGCACTCAAGGACCAAACACATCAATATTAGGTATCATTTAATAAGAGATAATTATGAAAAGGGATTATTAAACTAGTCAAAGTTTACACAGATGAACAATATGCTGATCTGTTTACAAAGGCTTTTGATGAATAGAGATTTAAATATCTTGTATCAGCTATTTGGATGATCAACTTTGAGTAGGTTTTTCTTAAAACTAATTCTTATTATTTCTTAAAACATGTGTGTCCTAAGTTGTCTAGTTCATCACTTTTATAAGCTCTTGTTTTTTTTGGATGAAAATCTTTTTGAAGACTTTCCTTAGATTTATGAAAATTTTGATCCTTCGGAAGTTATGTTTTTAACTTAGGAAGAAAATCATGCCTTGAAAACAATAACTGCCTAAGAAATTTTACCTTCGGAAAAGATTTCTGAAATATCTTCCGAAGCTTAAATGGTTGTCTAGGACACTTATATGTTTTCAAGGACCTTCTTCTTCCAAAGCAAAATTAACTCTCGGAAGCTTTGTTCTTTTGTGCACAAAGCATTCAAGTCTTAATTTCTCTTTCGAAGCAAAATTTTCAAAACTCTTAGGAATTCTTCCGAAGTCATTTTACCTTCGAAAGATTTTTCATTAAAACTTCCGAATATAATTTACATTCGGAAGCTTTTTGACTTCCAAGAAAAATACTTTCTGAGCAAAAATAAACTACTTTTTCAGAGGTGGGACCGACATCCGGATTTCAAAGTTTATCCACTTTCATTAAACTTTATCTGAAATCTTTTTCACATATAAACCCAACGGTTTCCCCCCTCTTTCTATCATCTGCTTCTTCCTCCAAACCTAAGACCCCAAATTTCTCTCTGAAATTTCTTTCTTCTTTCTTTCTTCATCCTTAAGCTACCTTACAATGGCCAACCCCACCCACAGAAATGACCCGAACTTTACCATGCAGCTTCATAGGCAACATAATCAGGTTGCTATGTTAAGCTCTGACAAAGATCCTCATTTCTTAAAGGTTTGTTGCTTCTTAGCTTTGTCTAACTACTTCACCTCCCTAACCATTGATCCTACACTTTATGAGGATCATCTGCTTGAATTCTGGAAGACCTGCCAAGAGGTCATAATGGATGGGGAGAAGGCACAGTCTGCCACAGTGCAGGGGAGAACAGTCTTCATCACTCCGGCCATCATCAACATGCATCTTCAGCTGGATGATGAAGAAGGTGAGGTGTTGATCCTAAAGGAAGTTGTTAATCATTCTTTTGAGCAGATGGGGTATGAGGGAGATTACTCTGTCAAGACCTTCAGGAAAGGAAGATCTCATCCCAGTTGAGATTCCTGCTCCATGTGGTTATCCACAGCTTATCAAACAAGCATAGTGGATGGGACCAGATTCCTGAGAATCTCTCCTTCATTATACATGGAATGATCCAGGGGGTCAAGTTCAGGTATTCTCATGTAAGGCCCCGTTCTTGGGACACCTATAGTTAGTCATTCATCGCACATAAAATATAATTACATATAACTTTCATAAAACATCACAGCGGAAATGACAAAATAGACATCTCATTTCATTATAAAAGCTTTTGCGAAATAATACATCGTAATTCGATTACAAAACCAAAGTTGCATTACATAACAAAACTATTATAAATATGGATGCCATCCCAAAAGAGTTGAGTAGCCGCCTCGTGCCATCCTCAGCAACTATTACCTGCCAACTGGAAACACATCAAAGTCAGCGTTGCTGAGTGAGTTCTAGTTTTATAAATAAAACATACTTTTCTCTTGTTAAAATCATACTTTACGTTCATACGATCATACATCATACATATACAGATAACATCATTATTATCTTCATCATCTATATGTTAACTTTCATTCTTTCATACATTCTTACTTTCATTCGTTCATTCATTACTTCCAGTGACATGTACATTACCCCGAACATTGTGCACGAAGTGGGTAACTGGGCCTGAGATCTTTCATAGACCTCGAACATTGGGCACTGAGCTGACTCCAGTACCTAGGGCAAGTACATTCACCATTTATATTTTCTCTTCCATTCCGGATCAATGTCATATGCTATACCCCGAACATTGTGCACGAAGCGGGTAACTGAGCCTGAGGTCTTCCATAGACCTCGAACATTGTGCACGAAGCTGACTCTAACACCTAGGGCAAGCGGCAAGGATCCTATTCATATGGTCAATCACAAAGATTGGACCCCAGTGTGCATCCTTCGGAGTAGCTAACCCGCACACCGTTGAGCTAACACCTTCATCGGGTGTGAACCTCCATACATTTGCTTGCAAGCCTTCTTACATTCATTCGTTCATTAATGCATGCATTCATTCATCATGTTCCTCTTTCATTATCTTTCCCTTTACGTTACATAATACTTTCAGTTCATTCACTAACATAACACGTAAAGCCATGGAAAGATAAACATACATCATAATAAGGAACATCAACATACATAATCATCAACATCATACAGGGCAACATCATACATACATAACATGCATAAACGTGCATCATCATCATCATCATCATGCCCAACATGCTCTCTAAGGCCTCAATCGTCATCTTACATGCTCTTATAGGAACCTTTACGTCAAAACTTCATCTGCACTTTCCCCCGAAAGTCAGAAGTTAACTACACTTCTCCTCGGGTGCAACAACCCTATTTAGACGTATGGATACCCTTCAGTCGCATGGCCTCCATGCGACTGAACATCATGCGAATGAACTAATGTGGATGAATACTCATGCGAATGAACACCCAATCGTGCGAATGAACTAATGCGGATGGACCTTATGCGAATGGAACTAATACGGATGCGCACTTATGCGACTGGACCCTCAGTCGCATGACTCCCCATGCAACTGGCCCCAATCGTGCGAATGAACTCCCATTCACGCGAATGGACCCCAATCGCTCCTCATTCGGCCGTATGGCCTCCAGTTGGCCGCCTAGCCCTAGCTGGTGCAGAATGCAGTTCATCCCGAACCTAATCTGCCATTTTCGACCTCCAAGCTCATCCAAACTCATTCTAAGCCCAAATCAACCATCCTAAACCTTAGGTATGCATACCACAACACCATTCAAGCACACAAAAGCTCACAAACAAGGCTCAAACGTATCATGCACACACATACACATACACAAACGGTCAAGCATGCACACACTCAAAAAACCCGATTTTTTAGATGTTTTCTAGCCCCAAATCATCCAAAAACGTTTAAAGGAGGGGTCCTAGAACTCACACAAATGACCACAAAGAGAAGAGCTTCAATTTGACTCGCTTCTCAACGATTTTATCCACTCGAACCAACCCGAACCAACTTTTTCTCTCTTTTTCTCTTCTTTCTCTCTTCTCTTCCTTTTTGTCTGAATTTGTGAGTGTGTGGGGGAGAGTATGGCTGCCCTCTCCCTACACATATCACCATATTTCCAACTTTCCCTCATTGGCGAGTTTGGTCCCTCGACTTTGGACTTTATTTCTTTTTCTTCATTCGTTGACTTCAAAAATAGATATAAGTCCACCCCCTTATATAGGTTTCGTCCCCGAAACCTGTTTTTCCTCGAAAAAATGTGGGTAGTGCTGCCTCATCTCTTCTTCAGACTCCCACGTTGACTCGGATCCTTTCCTGTGCTTCCACTGTACACGCACAAGAGGAACCACTTTATTCCGCAACCTCTTCTCTTTACGATCAATGATCACCACTGGTTGCTCCATATAATTGAGCCGTTCGTCTACTTCGATATCCTCCAGTGGAACAATAATATCTTCATCTGCCAAACATTTCCTCAGATGAGATACATGGAATGTCAGGTGAATTCCACTTAACTCATCCAGTAACTCCAATCTATAGGCCACCTCTCCTACTCGAGCAAAGATTCAGAAAGGGCCTATGTATCTCGGGCTCAACTTGCCCCGCTTTCGGAAACGAATAATACCCTTCTAAGGTGAGACCTTCAACATAACCCGGTCACCCACCTGAAACTCAATCGGTCTGCGTCGTTTATCGGCATACGACTTCTATCTATCTTTGGCTGCCTTCATGACGGCCTTGATCTTTTCAAGCTTCTCAGTCGTAGCCTCGATCACCTTGACGCTCCCCAACTCCTTCTGACCAATATCACCCCAACAAACGGGTGTTCTACATCTCCTACCGTATAGCATCTCGTATGGAGGCATGCCAATGCTGGCATGATAGCTATTATTGTATGAGAATTCAGCTAACGGTAAGTGGTCATCCTAACTTCCCCCAAAATCAATCACACATGCCCGAAGCAGTCCTCCAATGTCTGAATGGTCCTCTCAGACTGACCATCAGTTTGGGGGTGATAAGTCGTGCTAATATGTAACCTCGTCCCCATGGCGTTGTGGAATTTCTTCCAGAATTTGGAGGTAAACTGGGTGTCACGATCAGGCACAATAGACACCGGAACACCATGACGAGTTACAATTTCCTTGATGAACAGATCAGTCAACCTCTCAGATGAATATGTCTCGTGGATCGGTAGGAAGTGAGCACTCTTCGTCAAGTTGTCAACAATCACCCATATAGCATCATACCCTTTCGGAGTACGCGACAACTTCATAATGAAATCCATGGTGATGTGCTCCCACTTCCATTCCGGTATATCCAAAGGTTGGATCTTCCGATACGGCTTTGATGCTCGGCCTTCACCTGTAGACAAGTAAGGCATTTACTCACATACTCCACTACGTCACGTTTCATACTCGACCACCAATAATCTTTTTTCATATCTTGGTACATTTTCGTGGCACCTGGATGAATGGAGTATCGAGTCTTGAGAGCTTCATCTAAAATCTTCACCCGTAGATCCCCAAAACAAGGAACCCACATTGTCCCGAATCGAGTTCTAACACCAAGCATGTTTTCACCCAACTCTGCGACCAGGCCTCTCATTCTCTCAGAGTTAAGATGATCTTCTTTCAATGCCTCATCTTGAAACTCTTTGACTTGCTTCATCACATCAGAGGTCATGATCAGCTGATATGCTTTCACCCGAATTGGTTCGAGCCTCTCCTTTCGGCTAAGGGCATCCGCCACCACGTTAGCTTTGCCCGGATGGTAATGGATCTCACAATCGTAATCCTTTATAAGCTCCAACCATCATCTCTCCCTCATATTCAGGTCCTTTTGTTCAAAGAAGTACTTTAAGCTCTTGTGGTCGGTGAAGATGGTGAACTTCGTTCCGTACAGATAGTGCCTCCAAATCTTTAGTGCAAAGACTACGACTGCTAGCTCCAAGTCATGAGTAGGATAATTGACCTCATGAAACTTCAACTACCGGGATGCATAAGCTATAACCTTTCCTCTCTGCATTAACACACACCCCAACCCAGAATAAGAAGCATCAGAATAAACCACCAGATCTTCGCTTCCATCAGGTAATGACAGAACAGGAGCTTGAGTCACTCGTGCCTTCAGTTCTTCGAATGCCTTCTCTTGAGCTTGGCCCCATACAAAATTCACATCTTTTTGGGTCAACTTGGTTAGTGGAGAAGCAATCTTAGAAAAGTCTTGGATAAACCTTCTATAATAGCCCGCCAAACCCAAGAAGCTACAAATCTTGGATGGCATCTTAGGAGACTTCCATTGCATCACTGCCTCCACCTTAGCCGGGTCCACCATAATCCCGTCAGGATTTACCAAATGACCCAAGAACTTCGTGCAACTAGAATGCGCACTTGGAGAATTTTGCATACAACTTCTCCCTCCTCAATATCTCCAGAACCTCCCGAATGTGACAGGCATGCTCAATCTCACTCTTCGAATAAATCAGGATATCATCAATAAACACAATCACCGATTTATCCAACATAGGCCGACACACACGATTCATCAGATCCATAAAAGCAGCTGGCACATTGGTCAAACCAAAAGACATGACAAGAAACTCGTAGTGACCGTAGCACGTGCGAAAAGCTGTTTTAGGGATATCCTGGTCCTTCACCTTCAACTGATGGTAACCAGATCGAAGATCTATCCTTGAAAAATAACTGGCACCTTGAAGCTGATCGAACAAATCATCTATTCTTGGTAAGGGGTATCGGTTCTTCACCGTCAACTTGTTCAGCTCTCGGTAGTCAATGCACATCCTCATGCTACCGTCTTTCTTCTTCACAAACAGGACCAGAGCACCCTAAGGAGAGATACTCGGTCCCCAACAGCTCTTACAACTGCTCCATCAACTCCTTCATCTCACTCAAAGACAACCGATACGGTGCCTTGGCAATAGTTGGGCACCCGGTATCAGATCAATATGAAACTCAATCTCTCTGTCAGGTGGCACTCCTGGTAAGTCTTTTGGGAACACGTCTGGAAAGTCACACACAACCGGAACATCGAATAGTTGTGGTGTTGGTGCATCCACATCCTTTACATAAGCCAAGTAGGCAATACATCCACGCCTCATACACCTTCCCGCCACCGCCATTGAGATTACCTTCGGGGTCGTAGTAACCCGATCCCATAAACAGTTACCGAACTCCTGTTAGGCACTGTCAAGCAAATCATCTTCTTGCACCACACAATGTTTGCCTCGGAGTCCGCCAGCCAATCCATCCCAAGAACCAAATCAAAACCACCCAAGGTCATCACGAACGGTCTAATAGGAAACTTATGACCCTCAAGTTCCACATCACAGTTCTCTATCATCTCTGAAATCCTGGTAGACTTACCTATGGCAGCTTCTACATCAAAGGGCGCCTCAACACATCTACTGCTAACAGGCAGCTTAGCACAAAAAGTAGCATAAATAAAACTTTCACTAGCACCAGAATCAAATAACACCAAACCTAAAGTTTGGTTTACTAGAAACGTACCGGACACGACATCAGGGTCCGTCCTAGCTTCCTCCTGTGTCATAGTGAATGCCCTAGCACTCGCCCTTGGTCCTTCACTCCCCGTCTTCTTCGCCTCGAACCCTCAGCCCTTGGCTTCTTACAATTTGTACCCATGTGACCACTTTCTCCACAGTTGAAATACCTCACACCCCTGCAATCTCTAACCATATGACCAGGCTTCCCACATTTGAAACAAACATTCAACCCCCATCTACACTCGCCACCGTGCTCCTTCCCACACTTGCTAGACTTTTTCGATCCCATACCCGGTGTGGCTACAAGGCGGTCATCCACCCGTGCCTTCTTGTAACTCGTCGAGGCACCCCCCGACCAAACCTCTTCCCATTCAAGTTTCTATCACCCCCACCCTTCCGACTACCTCCATCTACCACCACCAAAGTCCTCTCATCATACAATGTCCCTGCTAAATCCACCGTTGACCTAAACATGCTCAGTCGGGCGGCGATCATGTGCCTGCAAATGTCCGCTAGCAAACCCTGGATGTACCTTTTAATCTTCCATGACAGAGGCGTCACTTGATCCGGCACCAGACGTGCCATTTCATTGAACTTTGTGGTGTACTCTTGGTGTGTCATCGTTCCCGCCTCTAATTGCAAAAACTCCCTCTCAACCTTCTCCATTACCTGGTGAGGACAAAACTCCTCAATCACCAACTTTTTCAGTTCGGACCATCTCATTCTTCCAATGGCCCTGCTGCCCTCAGCTTGGACAATATTGTCCCACAAACATAGAGCTGAGTCCACAAAAGCGTGGGTAGCGAACTTCACCTTCTAGTCCTCTCGGCACTCGCTGATATCAAGTACAACCTCCATTTCCCTCACCCACCGGTGAGCAGCAGCAGCAATGCCGTTACCGTCAAAAGTAAGGGGCTTGCATCTCATAAATTATGACATCCATCACCATAAGGTCCATCAATTAATGTATTTTTTGTTAACTTTTCCTTGATCGTTCATTCCTCATCTTTATTAACTCCTTGTGTGGATATCCTATTTGCTTTATTATCCTTGTGCTTGTGTTTCCTTCATGAACATGTGCTATGCTTAAAACTTTTACAAATTGCATTGTTATTATCACTAAATATATCGTTTTTATATAGTAATAATATTATTGATAAAACCATTTTTAAGTACAAATTATAATTTATTACACTTCTGTCATTAATATAACAAACACTTTTGAAGTCTTTTTCAACGGAAACAAACTTTGGTAACTCGGGTGCTAATTGCAGGGACTAAAATTGATATTTTGCAAACATGGGATGGGTATAAAAACCCCTATTTCCCAGCCATTCTTCATCTTCTTCACTTCTTCTTCATTTTTCTTCTTTACTCTACCACTTCTTCTTTGCACCAAAACCGCCCCGTTTCATCTCGTTTTCATCTAGACTTCATCTACAACCTAGACTACTCAATCCTTGTAGGTAGACGACCTTGGTTGTCCCTTTCTTGCTCGTTTTACTGTTGTCCATTTCTAGGTTTCGGTTGTTCGGGTTCAACCCGAACACAAGAGGTCGTGTGGGTGCGTGTGATATCTTTCTGCGTGTTCTTCTTGTTCGTGTATGTTTGTTGTGTGTTTCTGGAAGTCCTTGTCATGTAAAACCCGTGCACGAAGCATCCGGAGGCTGCTCTGCACTTCTGCAGTCGCGATTCTATTGTTTGGGTGACTGGGTCGATCATGCGATTGAGCCGTGCGACTGGGTGAGTCGTGCGACTAAGTCGTGCGAATGTGTGTATGTGTGCGATTGAGTCATGCGGATGAGTGATGCGTGCGATTGAGTCATGCGGATGAATGACGCGTGCGATTGCGTCAATGTGGATGAATGTGTGTGATTGTGCGTGTATCGCACGACTGAATGCCAGTCGCACGAATGGAGGTTCAGTCGTACGAATGAACCTGATTCGTACGAATGAAGGTTGATTTTTGCGTACGGAGGTTGAGTCGTGCGATTGGGTGTTGTGTGGTACGACTGAATGCTAGTCGTGCGAATGAAGGTTCAATCGTACGAATGAAGCTGATTCGTACGAATGAAGGTTGATTAATGCGAATGGAGAGTTGAGTCGAGCGTCTGGTCCTGTCGTGTGATTGAAGATGCTGTGTGTGTGAATTTCCTTCTTGAATTGTAAGGCCCCATTCCCTAGACGCTTACAGCTGGTGATTCATCGCACGTAAAACATATACTTTACATTTATTCATCAAAACATTGCAGCAGAAAACATAAAACAAACGGCATTCCATTTCATTCTAAAAACTTTTGCAAAGTAATGCATCGCTTGTTGGTTACAAAATTACATTGTTGTATTACATCACAAAAGCCTTAAATAAATGGATGCAATCCAAAGAGCTGAGTAGCCGCCTCGTGCCATCCTCAGCAACGTTTACCTGCCATTTGAAAACGTATAAAAGTCAGCGTCGCTGAGTGAGTTCTAGTTTTATAATAAAACATGCATAAGATCATTATTTATTTCCTTTCAGAGTCCATACTATACGTGTCATTCGTTCGTGATCATACATCATACGTACATATAGATAATATCATTATTATCTTTCATTACGTTCGTTAACCTTCGTTCATTCATTACATCTAGTTATATGTACATTACCCCGAACATTGTGCACGAAGTAACTAGCTAGTTACTGGCCTGAGGTCTTTCATAGACCCCGAACATTATGCACGAAGTTGACTTCAGTACCTGGGGCAAGTACATTCACCATTTATCTTTTCTTTTCCTTCCGGATCAATGCCATATGCTATACCCCGAACATTGTGCATGAAGCTGGTTACTGGGCCTGAGGTCTATCATAGACCACGAACATTATGCACGAAGCTGACTCCAGTACCTGGGGCAAGCGGCAAGGATTCCATACATATGGTCAATCACAAGGATTGGACCCCAATGTGCATCTTTCTGGGTAGCTAACCCGCACACAGTTGAGGTAACACCCTTCATTGGTGTGGACCTCCATACATTTGCTTGCAAGACTTTTTACGTTCATTCATTCGTAATGCATGCATTAATCATCATGTTCCTCTTTCTTTATCTTTCACTTTACGTTACATAATACTTTTGGTTCATTCATTAACATAACACGTAAGCCATGGAAAGATAACATTCATCATTATAGGAACATAACATAACATACTATTCATACATCATCATAAGGCATCATACATACATAACATACATCATGCATAGTCATGCAACATCATCATCATCATCTATAACGTGCCCATCATACTATCTATGACCCTAAAGGTCAACTTATAGTCCCCCTGGGAATTTCCCAAGTCAAAGTCTACTTTACACATTTTCCCCAAAAAATCAGAAAAATATTCTAAGTCCCAGGCGCATGGGCACTATTCAGGCGCATGGACACTATTCAGGCGCATGGGGAACACTTAGGCGCAAAACCGAGGGTTCCTCTGCTTTCTCTCTCTCTAAAAACGAAGAAGATGATGATGTGAATGAGGGTGGGCGGCCATGCCCACCTTTACACCAACTTTTCAAAGATTTTTGTCCTTTTTACATTTTTAGTCCCTCCACTTGGACCTTATTGCCTTTCTTGCTTTTATTCTTCATATCTTGACTTTTAAAAATAATCGGGTGTTACAAGTCCACCCCCCTTATTTAGGTTTCATCCCCGAAACCTGTAATTTCTCAAATAGACGAGGATAATGCTACCTTATCTCCTTCTCAGTCTCCCATGTAGATTCGGATCCCTTCTTGTGCCTCCACTGTACACGCACAAGAGGAACCACTTTATTTCTCAGCCTCTTCTCTTTACGATCGATGATTGCCACTCGTTGCTCCACATAATTGAGCCTTTTATCAACTTCAATGTCCTCCAGTGGAACAATCATGGCTTCATCACTAAGCACTTCCTCAAATGAGATACATGGAATGTCGGGTGAATTCCATTTACTCATCTGGCAGCTCCAATCTATAGGCCACCTCCCCTACTCGAGCAATGATTCAGAAAGGTCCTATGTACCTCGGGCTTAGCTTACCTCGTTTTCTGAATTGGATGATACCCTTCAAATGTGAGACCTTCAACATAACCCGGTCACCCACCTGGAACTCGATCGGTCTACGTCGTCTATCGGCATACGACTTCTGTCTATCTTTAGCTGCCTTCATGAAGGCTTTAATCTTTTCAAGCTTCTCGGTCGTAGCCTCGATTACCTCGATGCTTCCCAATTCCTTTTGTCCAATATCACCCCAACATACGGGTGTTCTGTATCTCCTACCGTATAGCATCTCGTATGGCGGCATACCAATGCTGACATGATAACTATTGTTGTACGAGAATTCAGCTAACGGTAAGTGGTCATCCCAACTTCCTCCAAAATCAATCACACATGCCCGAAGCATGTCTTCCAACATCTGTATGGTCCTCTCTGACTGACCATTAGTTTGGGGATGATAAGCCGTGCTAATATGTAACCTCGTCCCCATGACATCGGGAATTTCTTCCAGAATTTAGATGTAAACCGGGTGTCGCGATCAGACACAATAGACAACGGCACACCATGACGAGTTACAATCTCCTTGATGAATAGGTTAGCCAACCTCTCGGGTGAATATGTCTCACGGATCGGCAGGAAGTGAGCACTCTTCGTCAAGCGGTCAACAATCACCCATATGGCATCGTACCCCTTCGGAATACGTGGCAACTTCGTAATGAAATCCATGGTGATGTGCTCCCACTTCCATTTCGGTATATCCAAAGGTTGGATCTTCCCATACGGCTTTTGATGTTCCGCCTTCACTTGCAAACAAGTAAGGCACTTGCTCACATACTCCACCACGTCACGCTTCATACCCCGACACCAATAATCCTTCTTCATGTCTTGGTACATCTTTGTGGCACTGGGATGGATAAAGTATCGGGTCTTGTGAGCTTCGTCCATAATCTTCATACGTAGATTCCCGAAACGAGGAATCTACACTCGTCCAAATCGAGTTTTAACACCAAGCGTGTTTTCACTCAATTCCCTAACCAGACCTCTCATTCTTTCAGAGTTTAGATGATCTTCTTTAAGTGCCTTATCCTGAAACTCCTTGACTTGCTTCATTACATCAGAGGTCATGATTAGTTGCATGCGTTCACCCGAATTAGCTCGGGCCTCTCCTTCCGGCTAAGAGCATCAGCCACCACGTTAGCTTTTCCCGGATGGTAATGGATCTCACAATCATAATCCTTTTAAGCTCCAACCATCGTCTCTGCCTCATATTCAGGTCCTTCTGATCAAAGAAGTACTTTAAGCTCTTGTGGTCGGTGAAGATGTTGCACTTCGTTCCATACAGATAGTGCCTCCAAATCTTTAGTGCAAAGACCACGGCTGCTAGTTCCAAGTCATGAGTAGGGTAGTTGACCTCATGAACCTTCATTGTCAGGATGCGTAGGATATAACTTTTCCTCTTTGCATTAACACACCCCAACCCCGAGTAAGAAGCGTCTGAATACACCACCAATCTTCGCTTCTATCGGGTAACGACAAGACAGGAGGTTGAGTCAATCTCGCATTCAATTCCCCAATGCCTTATCCTGAGCCTGACCCCATACATACTTTACATCCTTCCGGGTCAACTTAGTCAGTGGAGAAGCAATCTTAGAGAAGTCTTGGATAAATCTCCTATAGTACCCGCCAAACTCAAGAAACTACGAATCTCGATGGCGTCTTTGGAGACGTCCATTGCATCACTGCCTCTACCTTAGCCGGGTCCACAATAATCCCATCAGGATTCACCACATGACCCAAGAACTGAACTTCGCATACCCAGAACACGCACTTGGAGAATTTTGCATACAACTTCTCCCTTCTTAACGTCTCCAGAACCTCCCGAATGTGACCGGCATGCTCCATCTCACTCTTTGAATAAATCAGGATATCATCAATAAACACAATCACCGATTTATCTAACATTGGCCACACACTCGATTCATCAGATCCATAAAAGCAGCTGGCACATTGGTCAATCCAAATGACATAATGAGGAACTCATAATGACTGTAGCGCGTGCGAAAAGCTGTTTTAGGAATGTCCTGCTCCTTCACTTTCAGCTGATGGTAACCAGATCGAAGATCTATCCTCGAAAACCAACTGGCACCTTGGAGTATCAAAGAGATCCTCTATTCTTGGTAGGGGGTATCGTTCTTCACTGTCAACTTGTTCAGCTCTCGGTAGTCAATACACATCCTCATACTACCGTCTTCTTCTTCACAAATAATACCGGAGCACCCCATGGAGAGATACTCGATCTAATGCCCCTTATCCAGCAGTTCTTGCAACTGCTCCGAACTCTTTCATCTCAGTCGGAGCCAACCGGTACGGTGCCTTAGTAACGGGTTTAGCACCGGGCATCAAGTCAATTTGGAACTCAACCTCACGATCTGGTGGCACACCGGGTAAGTCTTCGGGAATACGTCCGAAAGGTCGCGCCACACTGGTACTTCGGATAATTGTTGTACCGACGCATCCACATCTTTTATATATGCCAAGTAGGCACTACATCGGCGTCTCATGCACTTTCCCGCCACCGCCATCGAAATCACCCTCGGGATTGTCGTGACCGACCACCATAAACCGTCACCTCGTTTCTGTCAGGCGTTGTCAATCGGATCATCTTCTTGCGACACACGATGTTTGCCTCATAGGTTGCTAACTAGTTCATCCCTAGTACTACATCAAATCCACCCAGGGGTATCACATGTAACCTAGCAGCAAACCTATTACCTTCTAGTTCTATGGCACAGTCCAATATCACCTCAGTAATTCTAGTGGACTTACCAATAGCAGTTTCTACACTGAATGTCTCACCAATACATCTACTCTTATTGGGAACTTAGCACCAAAGTAGTAGAAATGAACTCCTACTAGCACCAGAATCAAACAACACAGATGCAAGAGTTTGGTTTACTAGAAACATACCTGACACCACGTCGGGATCTGTCTAAGCCTCCTCCTGAGTCATCGTGAAAGCTCAGGCTCGCCTTCTGCCCTTCTCCTCCGGCTTTCTTCACCCCGGAACTCTCGGCCCTTGGCTTCTTACACTCCCTACTCATGTGACCACTTCCCCCATAGTTGAAACACTTCACACCTCCATCTCTAGCCATATGACTAGGCTTTCCACACTTGAAACAAATATTCGACCCCCATCTGTACTCGCCACCGTGCTCCTTCCCACACTTGCCACACTTCTCCAACCCAGCACCAGCTGTGACCACATGTCGGTCACCTACCCTCGCCACCTTATTGTTTGGAGCGACTCTACCACGTCCAAACCGTTTCCCATTCCAGTTTCTCCCACCCCTACTCGTCTTCTTCTCCTCAGCCACTACCACCTCACGCTCATCATATAGTCTACCAGCCAAATCAACCACTGATCTAAAAGTGCTTGGCCGGGTGGCGATCATATGCCTACGGATATCCATCGGCAGTCCTTGGATATATCTCTTAATCTTTTGTTACAGTGGCGTCACCTGATCAGGCACCAGTCGTGCCATTTCATTGAACTTTGTGGTGTACTCTTGGTGTGTTATAGTTCCCGCCTCCAGTTGCAGAAACTCTCCCTTGACCTTGTCCATTTCCTGGTAAGGACAAAACTCCTCAATCACCAACCTCTTCAACTCCGACCATCTCATTCTCCCGATCGCCCGACTACCCTCGGCTTGGACCATATTGTCCCACCAGCACAGAGTCGAGTCTACGAATGAGTGGGTAGCGAACTTAACCTTCTGATCTTCTCGGCACTCACTGATATCAAGTACCGCCTCCATTTCCCTCACCCACGGTGAGCAGCAGCGGCAGTGCCGTTTCCATCGAAAGTAGGGGGTTTGCATCTCATAAACACCCTGTAGTTGCAGCCTCGGGTCACCTCCGGCGCAGGCTCTTCTTCCTCGTCCTCATCATCGACGGAATCGTCTCAGTCTCGGGCTTTCTTCTTTCACCCGTAGGTCCACTCCTTTCCTTCTCTCTCCCTCTCTAACTGCCTTTATCACTTCGGTCACCACAGACGGTAGGATCGTCTGCATGACTTGGTGCACTTCTTCCACGACCGCCTCCTTCACTGAGGCTCTCAGGTTAGCACTCTCATCTCCCCCTCCGGATGAGGGGTTTCTGGTTCTTCATGAACCACTTTCTCGACTCTAGGTCTCCCCCATTGAGTCGCGGTTCAGCATCGTGACCTCCACCATGAGAGGCCTTCGAAGATCTACCCCGGCCATCTACTAACACACTGAAAGATTCAAACACCAACACGATCATTCAAGGGAACAACTCAGTTCATGTCAAGTATAATAAGTCCCTAATTACAGTGGCCAGTTGTGATTAGCCACTTACTTTACTCTTCATACCCCGAGCATTTCCTGTCCTGACTACATTAGTATTTAAATCTACATACAACACATAACCACATACCATGCGCACATAAAGCGGTTAACATTACAAAAATACCTAAGGGCACGCAGCTACTCAGATTGGCATCCCATTCCCATTCCCTCCCATTCTTAGTTTAGGTTAAGGTTTATTTTGAAAATTTACCCATTTCACTTAAACTTTGGCTCTGATACCAAATTGTAAGGCCCCGTTCCCGGGACGCTTACAGCTGGTGATTCATCGCACGTAAAACATATACTTTACATTTATTCATCAAAACATTGCAGCGGAAAACATAAACAAATGGCATTTCATTTCATTCTAAAAACTTTTGCAAAGTAATGAATCGTTTGTTGGTTACAAAATTACATTGTTGTATTATATCACAAAAGCCATAAATAAATGGATGCCATCCAAAAGAGCTGAGTAGCCGCCTCGTGCCATCTTCAGCAACATTTACCTGTCAACTGAAAACGTATAAAAGTCAGCGTCGCTGAGTGAGTTCTAGTTTTATAATAAAACATGCATAAAATCGTTATTTATTTCCTTTCAGAGTCCATACTATACGTTTCATTCGTTCGTGAGCATATATCATACGTACATACAGATAATATCATTATTATCTTTCATTACGTTCGTTAACCTTCGTTCATTTATTACATCTAGTGACATGTACATTACCCCGAACATTGTGCACGAAGCTGGTTACTGGGCCTGAGGCCTTTCATAGACCCCAAACATTGTGCACGAAGCTGACTTCAGTACCTAGGGCAAGTACATTAACTATTTATCTTTTTCTTTTCATTCCCGATCAATGCCATATGCTATACCCCGAACATTATGCACGAAGCTGGTTACTGGGCCTGAGGTCTATCATAGACCCCGAACATTGTGCATGAAGCTGACTCTCGTACCTGGGGCAAGCGGCAAGGATCAAATACATATGGTCAATCACAAGGATTGGACCCCAGTGTGCATCCTTCTGGGGTAGCTAACCCGCACACAGTTGAGCTAACACCCTTCATTGGGTGTGGACCTCCATACATTTGCTTGCAAGACTTTTTACGTTCATTCATTCGTTAATGCATGCATTCATTCATCATGTTCCTCTTTCTTTATCTTTCACTTTACGTTACATAATACTTTTGGTTCATTCATTAACATAACACGTAAAGCCATGGAAAGATAAACATTCATCATTATAGGAACATAACATAACATACTATTCATACGTCATCATAAGGCATCATACATACATAACATACATCATGCATAGTCATGCAACATCATCATCATCATCATAACGTGCCCATCATACTATCTATGACCCTAAGGTCAACTTATAGTCCCCCTGGGAATTTCCCAAGTCAAAGCCTACTTTACACATTTTCCCCAAAAATCAGAAAAATATTCTAAGTCCAGGCGCATGGCACTATTCAGGCGCATTGACACTATTCAGGCGCATGGGGAACACTTAGGCGCATGGGCCACTTTTAGGCGCATGGGTACTGTTTAGGTGCATGGGGAATCGTGGAGGTCTGAACACTTAGTAAATTCCAGCCCAATCCAGGCGCGTGGATACTATTCAGACGCATGAGCACCTAGGCGCATGGGCCACTTGGGCGCATGGGCACTATTGGGGCGTATGGCCTTACACTTAGTCATCTGACTAACATTTTTAGGCGCATGGGCCAATGTTCAGGCGCATGGGCTCAACTTAAACATTTCTTAGGCAATTTTGAGCGCATGAGCTACTGTTTAGGCGCATGACTTACACTTATTCTTTCTAAGGCACTTTCAGACGTATGAACACTTATCTAGGCGTATGAGCATTCTGTAAAACATGTTCCTAGGATAGTTTCAATCCTAATCATCAAACCCATCGGTTCTAAGCATAATGTGGCTATTCTGAATATGAATAACCTATAAACATCCAAGAACCAACATCCAACATACTCAATACATACGGGTATTCACACATAAACTTTGTAAAATCATTTTAATACATTTTCAGCCCCAAGATAGTTTAAAACCGTAAAAACGGGGTCTAGAACTCACCTGGTGCAACTTGGTTGTTCTTCCTTTTAACCCGCTTGCAAAGAATTCAAGACACCTAGAAACAACATCCAAACACATACACACGAGCACAAACACAACACATAAGCACAAAATCACATAACCGGGCTAAAACCCATCATAAACACATAAAAACCGCGAATTCTTACCTTGAATTTGATTTCTTCTTTTACAAAACCGAGGGTTCCTCTGCTCTCTCTCTCTCTCTCTAAAACCGAAGAAGATGATGATGTGAAATGAGGGTGGGCGGCCATGCCCACCTTTACACCAACTTTTTCAAAGATTTTTGTCCTTTTTACATTTTTAGTCCTCCACTTGGACCTTATTCCCTTTCTTGCTTTTATTCTTCATATCTTGACTTTTAAAAATAATCGGGTGTTACATGAATGTCTTGTGATAATAAGGTAACATCAACACAATTTTCATTGCTCGACCACAAAGATTAAAGTCAACGCTATCAAGGCTATGAATACTACTCGAAATCAAATCAACCTAACATTTTACAATTAACAACAACCAATTTGTGACTACTAATATTTAACAAATACTTCTCTTATAATAATGGATCTTTTACACAATCACCGGCAATGGCGATGGTTTCTAGTACTTGGATCTACATAAGATCTAATACATGTGTCAGCTTGTGTGTGTTACACGCGACCGAACCGATACAACCCGTACCGACTGAACGGTGCTATATACTTTATACATATCATTAATGCTTAACAATAACTGTCAATAGGTGTTTGACCGTTCTTTGCATACAACACTTGGGAAACTTTGATCATTCATACTACATAAGATCTAATACATGTGTTAGCTTGTGTGTGTTACACGCGACCGAACCGATACAACCCGAACCGACTGAACGGTGCTATATACTTTATACATATCATTATGCTTAACAATAACTATCAATAGGTGTTTGACCGTTCTTTGCATACAACACTTGGGAAACATTGATCATTCATACTTACCACTTAACAAGTGAGTTTCGTGACCCCTTTTTATGCTTATACAACTTTTCAATCATTTACAAACTTGGGGGAAAAGTATGCTCACCCACTTTTCATGTTGTACAACTTACATACAATTTACATACTTGAATCAACGTGATGCTGTTTTGTGAGTACTTATCTGATACATGCTTGGGTCTGTTGTGTGGTTCTTTCATTACAACCATTTAATTCCAGTGTAGGAACCGACGGATAGGTATTGGTAGTACTACTGGGTTGACACCCCCACCCATGTTGGTTGGTATACTAGTTAGTACCAACCGTAGCCAGGAAGGGGCCTTGGGTGAATATATTCTAACAAGATTCTGTGTGTACGTCATTAGGTTTGGTTGTAAAGCTCATGTCATATGATTTTGCATACTATAACTGTATTCACGGCATTCCACATCAATTATTATACAACATCAATTACTTATTTACATTTTAACCTATGAGCTCACCAACAATTTTGTTGACCATTTTGAGCATATCTTTTTAGGTGATCGTGCTAGTTGAAGATCTAGGTGCTGCCTTAGTGGAGACCCTAGGATGCATTTTTGAGACTAAGCATACTTGACAAACATTCATTTTGGAAACATTGTCCTTTGGAACTTTGTTGTAGTTGCTTTAAACATCATACTTTTGTAACTTGTTCCCGGGTTGTGGGAATTACATACAATGTTATCTTCTTGTTTATGTGAATCATGTATCATGTTATGCTTATGGCTACGTTGTCGTGAATATTGACAAAACACTACACAAGTCTCCTTTGTGTCGGGTGTCGTCATGACATGCTTTGTCATCATTACGTATATTGCATCTCTATTGTTTACCATGTGTTATGACGATCCCGTCTCGTTACATCCCCGTGTTTCCGCTTTCAGCGGAGGTGTGACATAAATGCCCCATAGTTACAGCCTCGTGCCGCCTCCGGCGCAGGCTCTTCTTCCTGCTCTTCTTCTTCGTTGTCAGACAAAACCATCTCAGTCTCGAGCTGTCTCCTTTTGCCCGTAGGTCTACTTCTTTCCTTCCTCTCTCCTTCCCGTACTGACTTGATAACCTTAGTCACTACAGACAGTAAGATCGTTTGCATGACTTGATGAACTTCTTCAACAACAGCCTCCTTCACTGAGGCTCTCAGATTGGCGCTCTCATTGCCACCCTCTGGATGAGGGGTCTCCGGTTCTTCAGGAACCACCTTTTCCATTCTGGGTCTTCCTTTCTTAGGTCGCGGCTCAGCACCAAGCCCATCACGACCATCTCCACGAGAGGCTTGCGAAGATCTACCACCGGCCATCACACGCACATTGAAAGATTCAAACACCAACATGGTCATTCAAGGGAACAACTCAGGTATGTCAGTATAGTAAGTCCCTAATGATAGTGGCCAGTTGTGATTAGCCACTTACTTTACTCTTCACACCCCGAGCATTACCTATCCTGACTAGATCAGTATTTAAATCTACAAACAACACATAGCACATCACATGCGCACATAAAACTGGTTAACTTTACGAAAATACCTGATGGCACGCAGCTACTTAGATTGGCATCCCATTTCCTTTTCGTCCCATTCTCAGTTTAAGTTAAGGTTTATTTTGAAAATTTTACCCATTTCACTTAAACTTTGGCTTTGATAGCAACTTGTAAGGCCCCGTTCCCGGGACGCCTACAGTTGGTCATTCATCGCACATAAAATATATAATTACATATAACTTCCATAAAACATCGTAGCGAAAATGACAAAATAGACATCTCATTTCATTATAAAAGCTTTTGCAAATAGTACATCGTAATTCGATTACAAAACCCAAGTTGCATTACATCACAAAAGTATTATAAATATGGATGTCATCCCAAAAGAGTTGAGTAGCCGCCTCGTGCCATCCTCAACAATTATTACCTGCCAAATGGAAACACATCAAAGATAGCGTTGCTGAGTGAGTTCTAGTTTTATAAATAAAACATACTTTTCTCTTGTTAAAACCATACTTACATTCATGCGATCATACATCATACATATACAGATAACATCATTATTATCTTCATCATCTATATGTTAACTTTCATTATTTCATACATTCTTACTTTCATTCGTTCATTCATTACTTCTAATGACATGTACATTACCCCGAACATTATGCACGAAGCGGGTAACTGGGCCTGAGATCTTTCATAGACCTCGAACATTGGGCACGGAGCTGACTCTAGTACCTAGGGCAAGCACATTCACCATTTATATTTTCTCTTCCATTCCGGATCAATGTCATATGATATACCCCGAACATTATGCACGAAGCGGGTAACTCAGCCTGAGGTCTTTCATACACCTCGAACATTATGCATGAAGCTGACTCTAGCACCTAGGGCAAGCAGGAAGGATCCTATTCATATGGTCAATCACAAAGATTGGACCCCAGTGTGCATCCTTCGGGGTAGCTAACCCGCACACCTTTTAGCTAACACCTTCATCGGGTGTGCACCTCCATACATTTGCTTGAAAGCCTTCTTACATTCATTCTTTCATTAATGTGTGCATTCATTCATCATGTTCCTCTTCCATTATATTTTTCTTTACGTTACATAATACTTTCGGTTCATTCATCAACATAACACGTAACGCCACGGAAAGATAAACATACATCATAATAAGGAACATCAACATACACAATCATCAACATCATACAGGGCAACATCATACATACATAACATGCATAAACATGCATCATCATCATCATCATGCCCAACATGCTCTCTAAGTCCTCAATCGTCATCTTACATGCTCTTATAGGAACCTTTATGTCAAAACTTCATCTGCACTTCCCCCAAACGTGAGAAGTTAACTACACTTCTCCTCGGGTGCAACAACCCTATTCAGGCGTATGGACACCCTTCAGTCGAATGGCCTCCATGCGACTGAACATCATGCGAATGAACCAATGCGGATGAACACTCATGCGAATGAACACCCAATCGTGCGAATGAACTAATGCGGATGGACCTCATGCCAATGGAACTAATGCGGATGAGCACTTTTACCCTCAGTCGCATGACTCCCCATATGACTAGCCCCAATCATGCGAATGAACTCCCATTCGCATGAATGGACCTAATTGCTCCTCATTCGGCCGTATGGCCTCCAGTCGGCCGCCTAGCCCTAGCTGGTGCAGAATGCAGTTCATCCCGAACCTAATCTGCCATTTTCGACCTCCAAGCTCATCCAAACTCATTCTAAGCCCAAATCAACCATCCTAAACCTTAGGTATGCATACCACAACACCATTCAAGCACACAAAAGCTCACAAACAAGGCTCAAACGTATCATGCACACACATACACATACACAAACGGGTCAAGCATGCACACACTCAAAAACCTAATTTTTTAGATGTTTTCCAGCCCTAAATCATTCAAAAACATTTAAAGGAGGGGGTCCTAGAACTCACACAAACGACCACAGCGAGAAGAGCTTCGATTTGACTCGTTTCTCAACGATTTTGCTCGCTCGAACCAACCCGAACCAACTTTGTCTCTTTTTTTCTCTTCTTTCTCTCTTCTCTTCCTTTTTGGCTGAATTTGTGAGTGTGTGGGGAGAGTATGGCTGCCCTCTCCCTAAACATATCACCATATTTCCAACTTTCCCTCGTTGGCAAGTTTAGTCCCTCAACTTTGGACTTTATTTCTTTTTCTTCCTTCGTCGACTTCAAAATAGATATCCGGGTGTTACATCTCAATTTGTTTATACTAACTTACTTGCAAACTTAGACTCCTTAGAATATTACATGTTTCCTAGATATGTCCAGTACATTCTTAACTGTGAACTGGGCTCACAGTTAAGGGGAACAGGCAACATTCTTAAACTGGGACGGATGAAGCCTGACATCTTTAAAATTTTGAGAAAGCCCACTATTGGCTTCTTAGGGGTAGAAACAGCCCTTGTCCCAAAAATATTAGAGCTCATTGCTAAAGGTGACAACCTCGCAGCACCAGCTAGTGTTGAACCCACACCTGCTACCTCCCAACCACCTACATAACCACAAATTACCATCACCTACCAAAGAAAATCCAAACGAAACCCTGCTCAGACTATTCAGTTTGTGGAGGCCCCCATACACTCACCCATACAGGAGGAAGTGGAAACTAGAGCTCTCACTTCTCTTGAGGAGCAAACCACTCCTATCTCTTCAAGGTTCAGTGTTGAGGTTCCTCATGCTTAGCCTGATGAGCTCATAAGCCAAACTGCCTTAAGCCATCACTCTAAGTCTCAACACTCAAGTGCTCAACCTTTAAGGGACAGTTACCATCTCCAGCCTCTAGATCTCGACCAACCAATCCCCAACCTTGATTTCTACACTGATGAAGATCTAGGTTTCAGTGACTACCATGATTATATCTTCTTTTCCTATTCTCAAAGAGAGATGAGTGCTCCTAAGTCTCCAACTTCCAACCCACATCAGTCACCTACTTCTAGCCTATATCAGTCACCTACAACTGAGGTGGACACTTCTGAACATTAGTAAGACCACAACCATGGCAACTCAGCCTACTGACATCTCAACTAAGACTGCCAGTGAGCAGAGGAAATCCAACAGCCAAGAACCTGAAGCTGGTGGTGACAGAGAGGACTTTGGTCCAATTATCTCATCCCCTAATGATTCTTTTGATGAATATGAGGGGAATTTAAGACTAAAGGTGCAAAAACTGTCTAGAACATGTACCTATTTAGTCTCCAAGGTTAGTCACCTTGAATCGCAAGTGACTACCTTGCAAAACAGGGTCAATGATCAATAACTTCAGATTTCATATCTTAAGGAAAACTAGCTGGGAGACCTTTAATAAGAGCTCAACCAGGAACACAAGAACCTGTGGATATGATTGACCTAAGTCCTGGCTCACCAATGCAAGTGGGTAATGCTACCAAAAAGGGGGAGAAAGTCATTACAACTACAGAACCTGGGAGTTCTTCAGAGAGAATGGGTATTGAGGACTCACCATCCTCACTTGCAATTGTGCATTCTCAGCAATGTCCTCAAATTCACATTGATATGGACTACACAGACTGCTTCATACAGAGTCTGTTTGAGGATGGAATACCAAGGGCTATGTCATCTCCACCATCTTCCAATCACATCATTGGGTGGAGGTATGACAGCAACAGGAAAGCCCTAATCATCATAAGAGTTCAAGGGCAGCAGGAGATTTCAACTTTTAGACCTTGAACTTCTATGAAGGTCTGGATTTAGTCAACATGCCACTTGTCAATCCAAGCCAATCAAGACAAGCTGACACGTTGGCACAAAGAATCCAAGAAAGGATCACTGCATAGTTCAGCCTAAGAAGAAGACTATGGCAATCAGGCAATATCATTGGTCAATTGGATGTTGAGGCAGACCCTAAGATTAGCTTCATAGGGGAAACCTTGACTCAAGGCCCAGTGACAGAACTTGAGAGCCCAGTCTTGTCACTAACAACTGCTGCAGAGATCAATGCCCTTTTTGAGACACCTGCTGGTGAAGGTGCTTCTCAACCTCTCTCTGGCTAGAGCTCAGAAGATGCATCAAGCAATGAAGTCCAAAGCTCTCTCCACCCTGAGTCACAAAAGTCTGTGAGTGACAAAGGGAAAAGAAAGATGACATGTGAAGAGATTGAGGAGGAGAAGAGAGAGAGGAAAAGAAAGCTTAGGGGAGAAGGTTCCTCTTCTGGGTCTACTAGACTCATGGAGACTACAATCAGGGCTGCCCCCAGACCAGACACTAAGAATGATGAGTTAAGGCAGTCAGGATAAACTATCTGCAGATAAGGAACTATGACATAGACAATGTCATCTCTCTCCCTTTAGAAGAGTTAAATGAACTGGTTGACCTGGAAAGGTCAAGGAGAAGAAGGAGGCAAAAGATGTAGAGCTTCAAGTACAAATCAAAGAAGAAGAAAAGATTGTACAAGCATGTGCCTACCCTCTCCCCAGTTCAAAAAGTCTTGCACAAGAGGATGTGGTTCAACAAGAACCTCATGTAGATAAATAAGAAGAAGGATCAAGATAATCAACTACCTGAGTGCCACAGGCCTCTATCAAGAAGAAGCACTTCCTCCCCTGTCTTATGACTATGTTGAGTTTGAGTACCTCAAACAATTAGAACTTGAGATAGTCAGAGAAAGAAGAAACTAAAAGAAAGCTGAGGGAAGAAGCTACTAAGTCAAGAGCCATCATCCACAAAAGCATGAAGAAGTCTGCTAACATGCAGAGGGTGATGAGCTTCTTGAAGCTGTATGGATTCTCCGGAAGGAGACTTGACCCCATGTCTCTCTCCACTATGGATAAGCATATCAGGGTGATCAAGTAGAAGATTAAGAGTGGAGAGCTGGTTGACTTACATTCCATAGCAGGGTCAGACTCACTCTCAATCTGAACCTGTGAGAGTTGAAGACCCAACAGAGAAAGACAATGAAAATCAATCAGGTACTACAGGCCAGTCTTCTCAGTTAAAAGTTGTAAAGAGAAAGAAAAGGATGGCTTCTAAACCAAAGCCTAAGAAGAAGAAGAAGACTGCATCTTTTTCTAAACCTCAGGATGAGTCAGAACATCCTGAGGATGTGCAGCCAGAGGATGCTCCATCATCTCCCATTCCAATAGCTCCTCTTGCATCAGAAAGACCCATCCTGTCCTGGACATACATTACAAATCTAGAAAGGTGGCATGTCATCAGAGATCATAGAATTGAGAATGTCTACACTTGGCAAGACATGTTTCAATTTCCTCTGCATGATCTCTTTGACATGAGAAGACATTTTGACAGTCTGAAGGATCCTAATCATCTCATGAAGAAAGGGCTGGTTATCATCTGAAAGGACTGTTGATATCTGAAGTCTTCAAGAGTTTTGGTAGCATCAGCCTAGGGCGAGTTTGTAGAGAATATGCATAGAGGCTGAAGCAGCCAACGTCTTTTGCATGCATGTTGACAAGTACTGAAGAAGATGCTTCAAAAGTTTCACACATGCAATAGAAATATTCTAAGTGTGAAATCTTCCGAAGCCAAGACCAATATCTTCCGAAGCCAAAGATGAAGTCTTCCGAAGCTTCAGAGACAAAGTCTTCCGAAGCCTCAACTCTTGAAGACAGATTTCTTCTAAAGACTTTTAGTAACATGCTTTATCTGATGTACTATTCCATAAAGCTGGACACCTTTCTGCTGCATCTCTGTAAAGTCACCAACTTACATGAATTGGTGAAAAAGGTTCATGCTTTTGGTAACTGTACATTGAGATCATGAGTCTGTAACTTTCTACTCATGTACTTTATCCTTTTTGTAATAGATAAGATATGAGGTATGGTATGTCATAGACACAAAGTCAAAATGGCAATCTGCCTTTTTGACTCTACAATTAATTTTGTTTTGTGTCTAGTCAGTTGTATTTAGCTGGCTTTCATAGTATGGCCGGCTGTAGGATGTAGTATAAGTATCTCGTGTTCTTGTAACTTTATGGATATACTTTGTAACACTTGTAATAGAACATAGAGAAAGCAATATACTGCATTCTTGAAAACCATATACTTGTGCTCTTGTGTTTTGTCTCTTACATTACTTGTGTTCTAGTGTTTTTCTTGTGGTTAATCTAGTTCACTGTTTGTTTAAGTCTGATTAATCTCCTCTTTGTGTTGTTGTGTTGTAAGTGACCCCCTTTACCGATCTTGCAGTAATATATCCATCTTTAAGTATATGAAGTGTGTACAACTCATTTTGGTCTACTTAAACTAAAACCTAGTTCATTTAAGGGTATTTTAGTTCAAATGAGTCAAAATCAGTCAAACACGCTTGATATACTTAAAAACTTCATAATTTGAGTTAAAATTGGTTAAAATGTCACAAATAAACTTAATTGATTTAACACATCCAACTTTAAGACTATTAACGTTCATTTGTGTCATTTTGACCCCTTTAATCCCTGATTTAAATGTTTTTAAGTGTGTGAAGTGTATTCGGCTCATTTTGACCCATCTAAACTAATACCTAGATCATTTAAGTGTAATTTAGTTTAAACATGTCAAAGTCATCCAAACACTCTAGATATACTTTACAAATCTTAATTTGAGTTAAAACGAGTCAAAATGTAACAAATGAACTTTAATTGACTTTACACGTCCAACTTTAAGTCTTTTAACGCTTAGCCATGCCATTTTGACCTTTTTAATCTCAAATTAAATATTTTAAGTATGTGAAGTGTATTAGGCTAATTTGACCCATTTAAACTGATACCTAAATCTTTTAAGTGTATTTTAGTTTAAATGGGTCAAAATCACCCAACACACTTGATATACTTTAAAACATCATAATTTGAGTTCAAACGGGTCAAAAAGTCACAAATGAACTTTAACTGAGTTAACACATCAACTTAAAGTCTATTAGCGTTCATTCGTGTCATTTTAAACTGTCTAATCTTAAATTATAATGTTTTTAAGTATGTCAAATGTGTTCGGCTCGTTTTGACCCATTTAAATTAAAATCTAGATCACTAAGTGTATTTTAGTTTAAATAGTTAAAAATCACCGGATCACACTTGATAATTTTAAAAACACAGACTACCGACATAGACTACTAACATAAAATAAATTTGCCAAATAACAATAAGTTTTTTACCTGTGTAAATGGCTGATGTGTCTACTCCTACTTATGTAAACAAAATTGTTCCCAAGACATCTTCAATACTTTATGATATAAATAAGAGCATTTAAATAGACTATTTCGTCGGTTCTCTCAAAATTCTTCATTTTTAACTACTTTTAGCTAAAACCTACAAAATACCCAAATCTAATTTTCAAGTAAGTATAAATTCAATCATAAATTGTAAGTTATCTCATAAACTTATCATCTTTAACTAGTTTTACATTAAACTTACAAAATACATAAGTACATCCACAACTAAGTATAAATTCAAGAAAAGTTGTAGGTCATCTCATAAATCATCATATTTAACTACTTTAACAACATTTAGCCAAACTCTAAACATTATACAAATTCATTTCTCACCTAAGCACAAATTCAAGCATAAATTTGATCAGTTCATGTTTTAATCAGCTCGTATGTTAAAGAAACTTCAAAATTTCTTTGATATGATGGTTACAAGAACAATAGCAGTGACATTAAGCTAGATCCAAAACATAACACAAAGAACATGAATCTTAATTTACCTTAGTTGTGAAATCGAAAGCTAGCTCTACATGAATTCAAATAAACAATAAACAACCTGCAAGATGATGATGTTTGAACAACAACTTCTAAATAAAAAGATACATTTTAGCAAAGACGGTGGTGGTTGTGGCTTCCGGCAGCGCCGAAGGTGGTAAATTGGTGCTGTGCGGTCGGATGATGATTGGTGATGGTTGTCACACTAGGAGTGAGGGTTCTCAGGTGGCTGATGATGGTGGGGATGACGGTCACAACTGGTCTAAAGCGAAGAGAGTGAGAGAGAGAGAGAGAGATGTTAAATTAGGTCGAACTAAGGGTGACAATGGCTTAGCAGCGAGGGAAATAAAACCGCTATATTTTTTAGTCATTAGCGGCGACATATCACCGTCGTATCGTCACTAATGGCTATTAGTACGATAAAATCTTATCCGTTAGATTTAGACTTCTATCAATGGCCAAATTTTATGTATGTGTGCAACCTCGGATTGTTACCCAATACTGGCGACATGTCGACGCTAAAAATATCGCCCCTATTGGTGTCACAGTTAATAATGGTTTTGTCGCTAATGTTATCGCCCCAAATGCTATGGATTTCCTGTAGTGATAATTTATAACACATTAAGAAAGTTAATTATTTTTCAATTACATGATATAAAATAAATAAATTAATTAATTAGTATATTTTGTTTGAAGTTCGTCTAAAACTTTATAGCATTATAATATGGAAAACTTGTATTACAAATAATAATCTGATTTACTTTTTATTCAAACTAAGTAAAATGGTTAGAGATTACAAGCATGGGTAATAATATAGATTATAATGCTGCTTGAAATTAATTAACGCGTTTTTTTTAAAGTTCGTTTAGAACTTTTTAGTATTATAATATGTGAAACCAGTTAAATTTATAAAACGGTTTAGCCGTTCAAGTTTTTCTATAGACAAGTCAATAATTATTTTATTAAATTATGTAACCCAATAGAATTAGGAGTTTGAAGCTAATTAATGATTAAAATACTACATTGATAAATATTATTAAAACAACATCATTTTGGTAAATAAGTTCAAAAAGATCCTTCAAATATTCAACTTTGTTGTAATACTATTTAGATAGAAAAAGATAGTGAATAATGAAGATTTGTTCAACAAAATGTATTCTTATCTTCTAAACGAAACTACTTTTACTAAAGCAGGCTTATATGATGGAAAAGCTCGAGCATGTGAAAATAATTACTCTAACGTATCTTTGTGTAGTATGTTGTTACTACTTTATACAATGAGTGTCATGCGAGAGGTTGAAGGCGACTGTCAAAGAGTGTCCTACAAGCGCAGCAGGAAACAAGTGATTGTATTGAAGGACGAAGAAGTAACGACATTCTTTGTTACTAATATTTCTCATGGTGTTTCAAGTGACAAGCTTTGGAAGTGCTTTCAGGGGGTTGGGAGGATCAAGGACGCCTTTGTTCCAAGAAAATTGGACCGAAATAACAAACCGTTTGGTTTTGTTCGCTTTGCGGGGATAACAAATAAGGAGGAGTTCGTGGAAAAACTAAACTGCGTTCAAATAGATGGAAGGAAGGTCGTGGTGAGTGTAGCTAGATGATAGAGCTGGATTCGAGATCGGCGATCTTCAAAAGATTAAGATAACAAATGAAATTGTAAACGAAATTGTAAATGGAATGTTAACACAAGTATTAACAATTTGCTGCAAATTTTCTTCTGTCCCCGGCTAGTGGAATCATGTGTAACTTTGAAATGCAGAGGAAATTTAACTAACAATGCAAGTGGGTCTCCTAATTACATGCAAGTGGTATGACTACTTCAAAGAAGAACGTGGACATGGGCCAAAGTTTGACGGTTACGGTGGGTAGTCCGTGTCACTAGACATGATCGACATGGCCTGAAGGAAAACCTCAAGCAACATAGGCAAACGCAAAGATATCAGGCGGTGTCTCACTATGTCGCATTGGAAAGATGGTCGGGATACTCATTCAAAGATGCGGTCTGGGCAATCGAGTTTTGGATGCCAATAATATTTTGGATCTCGGATCTCAACATACAAACGCTTTTTTGATGTGGCAAAAAAACATCTTTGTCAGGAGAAGCAAAAGAATTATCCTTTTTAGAAAACATGAGAAAGAACTTTGAATTTATGGTCTTCCTGAAGTGGACATCAAGGGTGGATTAAGGGTGTTGATCGTGTTTTCCACGTCTATGGACGCTAAGAAATTCCTGGAGGAAAGGAAATTCTCTTGGAATCTATGGTTCTCATTATTAGAAGGGCAATATATTTCATATTATATTAGTTTGATTTGTATTGATCTCATACCTAAAATAGAGGATATGTTTGTTAGAGTTAGGAGGCTATATATGTGGTCCTATGGTTATTGAAAGAGATCATCAAAGAATAACAGGTTTCTTCATGGTAATCAGAGCCTAACAACATTTTTTTTGGCCGCCTCTACGGTTCCCACGAACCAACCATGGCCACCGATGATGAAACCTTCAAATCATCCACAATACCAACCCTTCATCCCCACCTACCAATACCTCTTCTACTACAAAATCATCCCTCCACCCGGTCTATTCCGTTGAAAAGATTAACACCAAAATCAAAACTCTAGATGGAAAGAAAGTCACATACAACGCGTGGGTTAAACTATTTAAACTTCACCTACGTGTCTATCATGTTCTATCACATATTGACGGAACCAAACCTCCCACCAAAGAAGATCCGACGTATCAAGATTGGTTAGAACGTGATGCCTTAATCATTCAATGGATTTGCAGCACCATATCTGATGATTTACTTGCACGTATTCTTGATGATGACGTTGTGGCAACTTCCTCACGCGTAGCTTGGCTGAAAATACAAGTTGTCTTCATCAACAACAAACATGCCCATGCCGCCACCCTAGAGAAACAATTCATCAACACTACCCTCCAATCTTGCTCTTCGTTCGATGCTTACTGGACCACGATAAAAGACATCGCGGCAAACTAGCCGATGTCAATCAACCCGTCACCGAAAATCGCCTTGTCATTCAGAGGGTGCGCGGTTTACCATCCGAATACGACACTATTGCAGCCCTGATCAATCAGAGTCGTCTGACGTGGGATGTCGCAAGAGGAATGATTGAGTCCGAACAACAACGCCAGGCAGCGCGAACTGGCCCTAACCGCGAATCCGTACTCGTTCACGCCTAACATACACCGACTTCCGCTCACATCAACACTTCCTCCATACCCGATTTTGGTCACTCGCCCTACCCGAACGGTTATCGTGGTCGCAACTATGATCCCGTCAAAGTTGCGAGGGGTCGAGGTTCCACACCCCGCGGTGGTCGCGGTTCACATAGAGGAGGGTTCCACAGCGCCAGGGGTAGCGGCGGCTATAGGGGCCAATATTGGCCTCCTGGACAAATACACCCACATCTCAACATGGGCCACAACATGTTTAATTCCTAAAACCCAACCCAACCACACCACTACACCTAACAGGCCCAACCGGCTGGGCTTCGCCTCCCACCCCTTACCCAAGCAGTCCGGCCCATGCTCACCCTCAAGTCTATTTTGCAGCCAACCAAACCCAATACTCCACTACACCTAGTCCCAGCCCAATAACCAACAATGCTCTAATCTCCAGGATATTGGGAATGCACTGTCTCATACCACTGCCATTTATAGTGATCCGTAATGGTACATGGACTCGGGGGCCATATCTCACATCACTGCTGATCCAGGTAAAATCACTAATCCTTGTTATTTATCTCCAAATCCTATTATTGTCGGCAATGGTCAACGATTACCATTAAATGGATCCGGTAATGGTTTTATTAATTTCCCAACCAAACATACAATCGTAATCACATTACCCATTCACCCAACATCATCAAAGACTTAATATCCGTCCGACATTTACAATTGATAATCAAGTCACAATAGAATTTGATCCTTTGGTTTTACCTTGAAGGACCTCAGGATGGATGCCACCTTTCCCATCACAATAGCTATGAAGGCCTCCACCCGCTCTTTCAACCAACCTATACCCTGCTATCTTCATCAAGTCATACACCATGGCATGATCGTCTTGGACATCCGGGGGAGACAACTCTCAAAGTCTTACGTCGTTATTTGCTTGGTTTTTGTCATAAAAATAGTATTTGTTCATCTTGTCAAATTTCACACAGTAAGTGTTTACTTTTTGTGGACTCTTTATCTAGCACTTTGTAATCATTTGACATTATTCATTGTGATCTTTGGACCTTCCCAATTTCGAGTACTTCAGGTTATAACTATTATATGGTTTTAATTGACAATTATACTTACTATGTTTGGGTTTATCCCTTGAAGTACAAATCTGACACATTCACATGCTTCACCAAATTTCATACCGTAATTAAAACCCAATTTCAAATGTCCATAAAAATTTCCAATGTGATTTAGGAGGTGAATTTGAAAATAATAAGTTTAAGAATGTTGCACACCAAAACGGCCTCCTCTTTCGTTACTCATGCCCCCAAACATCTCAACAAAATGGTCGTTCGGAAAGAATGATTCGTCATCTCAATGACATCATTCGCGTGCTTCTTATTCATGCTCACCTTCCACCATAATTTTGGGTCGAGGCCCTTCACACCGCCACTTATCTCCACAACATTCTTCCCATCAAAGGTCTTCATTTTCAAACACCGGCATTTGCACTATACTTACGACAACCAATGTACCATCACCTAAGAGTGTTGGGTGCGCATGTTATCCTAACATGTCCGCCACACAAGATCACAAACTAGCCCCTCGATCCACTCGATGTGTTTTTTGGGATATCCATCTGATTTTTGGGGCTATCGGTGCTACGACCCTCTCTCCGGCAAAGTCCACTCTCTTGACATGTCATTTTTTTATGAACAATCTTTTCCATTCCAAGATTCTTGCCACACAACGTCATACTCATTCCTTGATGACGATAGCAACCTAGCCACCTTTTTTTCCCATGCCTTTCCCAATACCAAGCCCACCGATCCCGCCTCCACTACTGTTCCAAACACATATACTACTCCTCCATCCACTGCTCCCCAACCGTCATCATTAAACCATAACAAGCCTCCCACCACCACCACTGCCTAACCCCAGCCTGAACCACCAACGCCCCATCCTGACCAACCACAACCCACTCAGCCACCCACCCAAAACCCATATCCCATGCAAACCCACTTAAAAGATGGCATCCACAAACCCAATCCCAAATATACCCTTTCTGCCACTAATATATCTCCGATACCAACCACCTATAATAAAACCTTAACAGATCATAACTGGCTTCGTGCTATGAATATTGAACTTAGTGCTTTGTAGGTAAACAATACATGGGAATTAGTGCCATGACCTCACGATCAGCCTGTTATTCGGGCAATGTGGTTATTTCGCCATAAGTTCAAAGCTGATGGCACTTTAGAGAGGTACAAGGTTTGGCTCATGTGCAATGGGAAATCTCAAACTGCTAGTATTGATTGCGTCAAAACGTTAGCCTGGTTGTAAAACCGGCCACCATTCGCATAGTTTTATCTTTAGAGGTGTCCAAAGCTTGGCCAACTCACCAACTTGACGTAAAGAATGCATTTCTTCATGGAACGCTTCAAGAAACGGTGTACATGCATCAACCTCCCCGCTTCGTCGATCAACATCTTCCACATCATGTGTGCAAATTAAGGAAATCTCTTTACGGCCTTAAGCAAGCCCCACAAGCATGGTACACCAGGTTTTCGAATTTTGTTTTGTCATTGGGCTTCAAGCATAGTATTTGTGATAACTCCCTCTCCATTTATCAACAAGGCAACAATCTGCATATCTTCTCTTATACGTAGATGACATTCTACTTACTGCTAACCAATCTGGATTGTTATCCCATATCATCTCCAAACTTTCAATAGAGTTTGCTATGACCGACCTTGGCCGTCTTCACCACTTTCTTGGAATTACAGTTACTCAGGATAATTCGTCGTTGTTTCTTTGTCATGAACAGTATGCTAAATATATCCTACATAGAGCAAATATGACTTCTTGCAAGCCTTGTGCCACTCCCGTCGACACCAACACTAAGCTTAGTGCACATAGTGGTGATTTTTACCCGATAGGTCTCTGTATCGAAGTCTTGCATGTGCTCTTCAGTATTTAACTATTATGAGACCAGATATTTCCTATTTTGTGCAACAAATGTGTTTATTCATGCATGCTCCAAGGGATGCTCACTTCACAAGCTTAAAGCACATGCTTCACTACATACAAGGAACTCTACATCTCGGTCTTCGTATATCAGCATCCCCTAGTCATTCTCTAGTTGCCTACTTGGACGCCGATTGGGGGGAATGTCCAGACACACGAAGGTCCATTTCAGGCTACTGTATTTTTCTAGGTGACAATCTGATTTCTAGGACTTCCAAACGCCAACCGACAATCTCTAGATCCAGTGCAGAAGCGGAGTACCGAGGTGTTGCCAATGCCGTCGTAGAAGTAACTTGGATTCGCAATCTTCTTCGAGAACAACGAGCTCCAATTCAGCAAGCCTCTCTAGTATATTGTGACAACATCTCTACTATTTTCTATCAGGGAATCCAGTTCAATATCAGAGAACGAAGCATGTGGAAATGGACATCCACTTTGTAAGGGAGAAGGTTCAAATTGGTCAAGTTCATGTTCTTCATGTCCCTTCGGCCTTACGGTATGCAGATATATTTACCAAAGGCCTCCCAAGATATCTATTTGAGTCATTTCGCTCCAGTTTGAACATTACTCCATACCAACGTTCCAACTGAGGGGGAATATTAGAAGCAATATATTTCATATTATATTAGTTTGATTTGAATTCTCATACCTAAAATAGAGAATATGTTTGTTAGAGTTAGAAGGCTATATATGTGGTCTTATGGTTATTGAGAGAGATCATCAAAGAATAACAGGTTTCTTCACTCATCTCTATATTTGTGGAATGGGCAACCACTAGAATTCCAACAGATTGCTTGGGTTTTGATTCATAGTTTGCCTCCTCACCTATGGCATGTGGCCTATGGGATAATAGGATCGTTGAACAAATCAGTTCCAGATTTGGTAAACTTGCAATTCCGCCTTAGACATCGCTTTGGGACGTTAATCTCTCTGTGGGAAATGTTGTTTAATTGTTCATTCGGGTGCACGGATAAATAATGGACAAATGGTGGTCTCATGGAATAAAGATATGTTTCTGATCTGGATTGCTGAGGACTCCTCTGCTTGGTCCCCTACTCTTATCCCTTTAATCTTGGAATCATCTAAGCCAGAAGATGATGCTCAGAGTATGGATAATGAAGATGCAAAAGAAGATCACTGAATACTAGACTCTCAGGGTAATCATAGTATCAATCCAAGAACATATCCTATGGAAAGAGTTGTGGTCATGGTTCTGTTTTGATCGAAGATGAACAGGTAGATGATCATGATAGAGTAGATGTAACGTTTGAAATTGGTGATACCATACATGCGCCGTCTTGCATCGAAAACAGGTGCATTGGAAAGAGAAGCTCTGTACATATGGAAAAGGAGTATGGACCAACTCTAGTATTAATTATTAAGGCCCAAGAAATAGAGACGAGGACACTAGGTTTAGAAGGTCCAGAATCGGTTTTTGTCACTTAACACTTTCTTTTCTCTCAAACTCACTGAGACACACACGGTTTGATGTTGCAGAATCTCTCAGAGAGTTGATTATAATATAATAAGTAACTTCAGAACATAAGGAAGTAATTTCAAGGTACTTGTATATATTACTCATCAACTCAAAGTTTACAAGACTCTTACAAGCATAATACAAGAGTTACAATGAGAAACTATATATACTATCACCTATAGCCGGTTATACTTTGATACCAGCTAAATCATCTAATTAAAGCAGATACTACAAAGCTATATTTAAGGTATCTTAGATAATGTCTTACTAAAGATATGGTAGTCATGACATGTCCATGACTTACCTTTTGTCATTAACTAAAGTTGGCAACTGTACTAATAAATAAAGGTAAACAGTTAAATGAGGTCAATTGCATGGCCTTTTGAGAAAACGTCATGTACTATCAGAGGTCTGCATCGGAGTGTTAGATACCATACTTATGTCCATTGGTCCATAGCAGCATCTTTCGAAGGTTAATTGGCTTCGGAAGAACAAGTTCTTCTGAAGCCTTTTATACTTCCGAAGACACTGCTTCTTCCATGGCTTAGGGACTTCTACTTTGGAAATTATTGTCTTTGAATTCTTCTAAGTCTTAAATCTTCGAAAGAGAAGACTTTGTATTCACAATGGAGTTTTTCTTCTGAAGTTTATCTTGCACTTTATCTTCGGAAAAACTCCATTTCCTTCGGAAGTTCCATACTTAGCTTCGGAAGTCCTTTAAACGTTGCACCAAAAATAGTCTAACTGTTTGGTTTAGTTGAACCAACCTTTCTAGATCCAAAAAACTCCCCTAGGCTAATGCTACCAAAAACTCACTTACTTCTACTTCTCAAGACTTCCTACACAAGCTTGATGAGCCTATCAATGATCTCCACCCTTTTCTTGTTGTTTATATGCCTCCTGGTTGGCTGCAGCTACTTTAGTACTGGCAGCTAGCAATTTCCCAGTTGGAAGTCTACCTTTTCTTTTGAGTTTTTCAATCCTCTCCTTATCCTCCTAAAGCTCTTCTGTAGTCATCTTCTTCTTGCATTTAATATCTTTGCAAGTGTTAGACTTTGGTGGTTCTTGGATGGAGGGTTCAGATTGAGACATGGTGGATGGAGATAGTGAAGTTGTCTGAGCTAGGGGTCGGTTGAGAAAGTCCTCACTATTCACCTCAGATGCCAGCTCTAGAATTGCATCTATGATGATTAGATCCTCGGACAAAGAGAACAAACTATCCGCAGTTTCCATCTCAGCTTTGGAAGATTTAAATTGTTCTTCCGAGACTTTGACTTCAGCTTTGAAAGTTTGAGGGAATGCACTATTTGTCCTAACTGTTTCAGTTGTTGGGCCATCAATCCTCATTTCCTTTTCGAAATGAATCTCAGGTTCCGTTTGGACCTTAGGTTGACTAACTTCTTCCACAGTCGTGGAAGGTGCACTTAACCTCTGAAGCTTTTCAGCTCCAAAGTATATCATAGCCGCATCAAGGCTAGGCTGATCTAAAGAAGATCTCAATAGAAACTTGGAGAAGATCCTGTTGAGATCTCTGAGCATCCTTGGGTCCATTTTCAGGACAACTTGAGGAGGCTCAGGAAAGACTATTGCTATGGGAGCAGGGTATCTAGCAGATAGTGAAGTTGAAGCTTGGCTCTATGTGAAGGGATTTAACAAGTTTATCAAAGTTCATATAATCTTGTATATATGAAAAACGCAGCAGATAATAAGTTTTAAAACTTGTTAATATGATTATTATTAAAACCATTTAATAAGCAAACCCCAAACCATGGATCATTATACGAGATGCATACAAAAGGATATATATATATATGAAGTTAAAACAACCTTTGGAGCAGCAGAAAAACGAAATTGTTGAGGTGAAATGGATGTGATTCGTGGCTGAATCTTCAAGCAAGAAGACCACAAGATGGTGATACCCCAAGCCACAAACGAACCTCTTGAATGCTAGGTTTCTTGACACCAACTTTCAACAGCAAAAACCCTTTTTTGATGCTGAAACCTTTCCTTTCTTTTGTCTTCTTCTCTTAAAAATCATAAGGTGAGAGAGAGAGGAATGAGAGCACAAATGCACCTTTGCATGTAGGAGAGAAGTGTTCCTTGGAAGGATTGAGTGTTAGCATTTAATCTTGTGTGTTTACAAGACAAAGATAGGACCCCACAAGCAAGAGGGCGGCCGAAATTCATTTCAAAAATGGATTCCCACACTTTGTTTTGTTACACAATTAAACACTCACTAAACCCTTAAGTTTATAAAGTTAAAACTTATTTAAACTTTATAAATTTTGTACTTTTATTTGTTATTATTTAGTAAGATTAAATAATAAAAAGTACCATATAAACAATTATCCATATAATGATGTTCATTTACAAAGGCAATGATTTAGAAAACCCATTTTCTAAATTGGTGTCACAATTTATTGGTGTTTGTTTAGCTTGTTATGGGTATGACCCGACTTGGATCATATCACACTAGCCACATCAACTTAATATGCATCTTGGGCAGATCAGGTCTTTTCAATCTCCCACTTGCACAAGATTCATAGAAGGTTGATGCAAGTAGAAAATAACGCCTAGCAACGGTTTGCCTCCCCTAATTAAGTGCCATTCAATAACATCGTCCTCCTCAAGTACCTTACTTGAAATGTTTTAGGTGAATTAATCATCTATCCTTTTGTTTCAGATGTCATGTTAAATCCTAGAGACACAGAATCGTCATTCTTCGATGATTTAACTTTAACAGGCCTTAGACATCTAACTCTCAACGAATAAGAGGAACAAATTCCATCTTGACTACATACGTCTCTCACAATCACCTCATGTCATACCTGAACTCAGCCTTATGTACTGCCAATATTTTAGAACAGCAAAGAACTAAGTCAAAGTATAATACTTGGTGAATGTCAACACCCAATATGTATCTCAGGTCTGAGGTTAAAATGATATTCGCCTTTACTCAATATCTCTTATGACTAATCACAAGGATTCCATGAAGAAATAATTGAGAGCGGGTCGGTCCAATATCTATATCCCATAGATACCAATGAACCTTGGTAGCAACCTTTTGCTTTATATTCATGCCTTATGAATATCAACCAATCCAAGTTCATTATAGTCTTACATTCATAGTTGTTCCCACAAGTATGATCGACTACGAACATTTAAAATAACTTATTTATTTACGGATTTAAACATGCAAAAGGAAGAACAAATGAAATTTATAACCAGATAATAAGGTAAAATAACATAAGTTCCAATATCTAAATACAAAATTTGATCAAGTCCAATCACTAGAATATCAAAATCCTAGGGCACAAGTATGACTTTCATGCTTTGACCTATCTAGGAGCTTCGTGAATGGATCCGCAACGTTTTGATCGGTGTGAACTTTGCGAATACATATCTTTCCCTTTTCAACTTCATCCCTTATGTAGTTGAATCTTCGTTCAATGTGCCGAGTCTTTTGATGAGCACGAGGTTCCTTGATTGAGCAATCGCACCCTCGTTGTCACAAAAGATCTCTAGGGGGTCTTGAATGGTAGCAACTACCCCTAGATTAGCAATGAACTTCCTAAGCCATGCAGCTTCTTGAGCTACCAATGAAGCGGCGATGTATTCTGATTCTGTTGTAGATAGTGCCACTACATCTTGCTTTGAGCTCTTCCAAGAGACTACTCCTCCATTCATAATGAAGACATATCCCGACTGTGATCGAGAATCATCTCGATCAGTTTGGAAACTCGCATCCGTGTAACCCTTTACAACGAGCTCCTCCTCACCAGATCCATATATTAAGAACATATCCTTAGTGTTCCTAAGGTATTTCAGAATACTCTTAACAGCCATCCAATGACTATTACCGGGATTCTATTGATATCTACTTGTCATGCTTAGAGCACATGACACGTCCGGCCTAGTACATATCATTGCATACATGATGGATCCTATAGCAGATGCATATGGGACTCCATTCATTCTTTCTTGTTAAACCTTTGAACTAGGGCATTGAGATGAGCTCAATATAGTCCCTTTCTGAATAGGTACTAACCCCCTTTTAGAATTCTCCATCTTGAATCTCTTCAAGATCTTTTTAATGTATGCACTTTGGTTTAAATCTATTAATCGCCTTGATCTATCTCTATAGATCTTTATTCCCAAAATATAGGCGGCTTCACCAAGATCCTTAAGGGAAAAAAAGCTTCCAAGCCAGGTTTTTACACCTTCCAAGGTTGGAATGTTGTTTCCAAAAAGTATAATGTCATCGACATATAATACAAGGAAAGTAATAATGCTCCCACTAGCTTTCTTATACACACAAGCTTCATCAGCGTTTTTGATGAAGCCAAATTTCTTTACTTCATCATCAAAATGGTGATTCCAACTTCTTGACGCTTGTTTCAATCCGTAGATTGATTTCTTTAACTTGCATACCTTGTTAGGATGTTTTGGATCGACAAAACCTTCAGGCTGTTCCATATGGACATCTTCCTCAAGATATCCATTAAGGAAAGCAGCTTTGACATCAATTTGCCAAATTTCATAGTCATAATATGCTGCTATGGCAAATAATATCCTAATAGACTTTAGTATTGCCACAGGGGAGAAAGTTTCATCATAATCAATCCTTGAGTTTGAGTGAAACTTTTGCTATGAGTCTAACTTTATTAGTGTCCAAGTTCCCATGCATATCGGTTTTCTTCTTGAAAACCCACTTACTTCCAACTTTCTTGGACTTAAGAGGTGGTGTAACCAATTCCCAAACTTGGTTATCATACATGGATTGCATCTCAACGTTCATGGCTTCTTGCCATTTGTCAAAATTAGGTTTTGACATTGCATCATGGTATGTGGTTGGTTCATCCGAATCTACCACATAGCATCCATCCATGAGAAATCCATATCTCTCAGGAGGAACACTAATTCTACCAGATCTACGAACGTTTTGTGTATCTTGATCATCCATATGATCATTCTCAACATCCTCATGTTGATTGCTAGTATCAACCAATTGTGTATCGTTTTGTGAACCTTGAACCTCTTCAAGTTCCACTGCTCTTCCACTAGCTTCTTCCGAAAGAAACTTAGTTTCCAAGAACTCTGCTTTTCAAGCAATAAACACGTTCTGCTCTGTTGGATCATAGAAATAATATCCAATACAATCTCTAGGATATCCAATGAAGATACACTTTGCGGATCGGGCTTCCAGTTTGTTTTGAGTGTATTGCTTAGGATAAGCATCACACCCCCAAACTTTTAAATATGACAATGATGGAACCCTTCCATGCCATACTTCGAAAGGTGTCCTTTCAACTTTCTTGGTTGGGGCCATATTTAAAATACGGGTCGCGGAGAGCAATGCGAAACCCCAAAATGATAGAGGCAGTGTGCTTCTAGCCATCATAGATCGAACCATATCCAATAGAGTCCGATTCCTCCTCTCAGACACACCATTATGTTGTGGTGTTCCAGGTGGAGTAAGTTGTGAGATAATCCCACAACTTCTAAGATATTCTTGAAATTCACTACTAAGGTATTCACCTCCTCTATCTGTTCGAAGAAATTTGACCGTTTTGTTGAGTTGATTTTCTACTTCATTCTTGAAGATTTTGAACATTTCAAAAGATTCATGTTTGTGTCTTAACAAGTACACATACCCATATCGACTATAGTCATCGGTAAAGGTAATGAAGTATCTTCACCATTCCTAGTTGTTGGTTTAAAAGGTCCACATACATCTGAATGTATGATCCCTAATAAATCTTTTGCCCTTTCATTAGTCCCACTGAAAGGGGCCTTTGTCATTTTACCTTGTAAACAAGACTCGCATACATCAAATGAATCATTTTCATTGGTTTTCAAAAGACCATTCTTTTGAAGTTTTTGCATACGATTCTTGTTTATGTGACCAAGGCGACAATGCCAAAGATAGGAATCACTCAAATTAAGTTTAAGCCTCTTGGTGGTTGCTTGGTACATAGAGCTATCATATTTTGTGTTATTATGAACCAATTCATAAATACCATTACAAGGTATAGCCTTGAAATAAAACACATGATTTAAAGAAACATGAATATCATTGTCAACAAACTTGAAATCATAATCATATTGTCTTAAACGGGAAACAGAAATAATGTTCCTAGTCAAGCTAGGAGCATACAATACATTCTTCAAAATGACTTCCAACCCACTTGGAAGCTTCAAAATGTAGTCTCCTTGGGCTTCCACGTGAACCTTTGCACCATTGCCCATAAAGAGACTTATTTCCCCTTTTGCATAATGCTCACTTCTTTTGAACCCCTGCAAAAAATTGCAAATATGAGTTCTACATCCAGTATCTAATACCCATGTGTTAGAAGAAATAACATTTAGCTCAACATGTATCATAAACATTGTACCTGAAGTTTGCCCCGCGTCCCTCTTCGATCTCAACGCTTTGAGATAGACCGACAATTGCGTTTCCAATGGCCTACTTCACCACACTCAAAACACGGGTCATCTTAGCAACCTTTTGCTTCTTTTCTTTCGGTTTGGGCGGTTCTATTTTTGCTTTACCCTTACCCTTCCCTTTGACGTGCCCCTTCCCTTTGGCAACATTTGCCCTAGGGTCGTGGAGGTGCCTTTTCCTACTACCACCTTCATTGATCGTAAGGACCGATAGAACCTTTCTACCCATGCCTGCCTCGGCTGTTTTGAGCATTGAATGAAGCTCACCAATACTCTTGTCCCATCCATTCATGTTATAGTTCATAACGAAGCTATCAAACATCTTGGATAGGGAGTTGCGGATCAAATCTGTTGCCAACTCGTTGGACACACGACAGTTAAGCCTTTCAAGGTGATCAATGTGGCTCTTCATCTTGAGAACGTAGGATGATACCGATTGGGTCTCGTCCATTCGACATGCATGAAGTGCTCAAATCGTTTCGAAGCGCTCCACCCTTGATTGTTGTTGGAACATTTCCCTCAACTGGGTGATCATGTCATAGGCACTGTGGTTCTCAAAGTCCTTTTGCAAATCAGGAATCATACTCGCTAGCATGAGACATGAGACTTGCACAGAGTCTTCGGTGTACTTGACCCATTCGGCAAAAGCCTCAACGTCATTTTCATCGGGTTGATTGGAATGGGATCGTCTAACACATAGGACTTCTTTTCCTGTTTGAGAACAATTCTCAAATTTCGGTACCAATCCATGATGTTCCCATGGTTTAGACGTTCCTTCTCAAGGATGGTTCTTAGTGATAGGTTATGGACGGTCGGGATTGCGTTGTTGTTGTTAGCCATCTACAATATTACAAAGTTCCATTTTAGTATTCATTGATATAATAATATTTCATTCATTAATACCCTTTTATGTCTCATACACGATTAATAAATAATTTTTTAGAATCCAACGTTACATTTAAATATCGGTTAGGTGACCTTTATCCCTTTATTTAAATTAACAAGGTAGTCAACGTTTGACAATTGTAATCTATTACAATTTCTAGTGTATGGGATCGGTTAAACATCTTATGTTTGTTAGGCATGTTTATCCCATCAACACCCTTTGTACGTCATGCTTCGGTGATCCTAATGCATGATTTACAAACTATGTCGTCCTACTTACACACACGTGTGAGTTTACTACATAAGTGGTTAGGTGACCTTTATCCCACAAACATGGTATTCTCACCTCAAGTTACAAGTTCCCTCAAAATGGTTAGGTGACCTTTATCCCACTAAGAGTTGCAAGTAACCTAAGTGTTGTGTAAAAGGATGGTGTTAAACTTGTTTCAAAAGGGATTTAGTTTAGATGGAAAGTCATATGTACCATATGATTGTATGCATTCAACCATATGGTACCCAATTTGTCCTTTTAAATAGAACCCATTTTATTTTGCAAATCATTAACCCTTTTATAATACCATTCTATTTGTGCTTAATGATTAGAGAACCAATTTTCTTGTTATAGCATGTTTTAATTGACGGTTTGTTAATCACATCCAAATATTCAAAACAAACATCAACATAAGCAATCAACCAAGCATAAACAATCCATCCATATATGCATAACAAAGCATACTAAATTGAGCACACTTGTTAGCCAAAACAAGTGTGTCAAAAGGTCTTGTCCTAAGGGTTAAGAACATGACACAAGGATGGCAAAAGGACTCCCACTTGAAACCACATCTTCAAGCATCCTCTTTGTCCATCTTTTCTTCAAATCTTGATCTTGAGCATCCTTACAAAATGTATCCTAATACAATTTTTCTAGTAAAGGAAAAACTCCTAATCTATTTATTACAAACCAAATGAATAAATAAATTACAAAACAGGACTTGAAACATAAAATTAAATTGTTACATAGCCAAATGAATATATCATGACAACCAATCAATCAATCCACAAGGTCAAAGCTTTGTTATGCATAACCAAACAACATATCCAAATATGAACATACCATCAATTTTGGCAGCCCCTTTTCAACCCATATTCTTGGCCAACATAAACCAAGAACAAATGGGTTTGGTCCAAACAAACAAAAAAACATGACCTATATTTTAAAGATCCTAACATGCATATAAAATAGTATCTTTAAAATCAAAAGGGGTAACCATTCCAGCCCTTCCAACTCTCGGCCATATGGTGTCACACACCACAAAACCGTGAACTAGAAGGTCAAAACCATGTATGCATTCGTATAAGTGGCTCTTGATGCCATTGAAGGGATTTAACAAGTTTATCAAAGTTCATATAATCTTGTATATATGAAAAACGCAGCGGATAATAAGTTTTAAAACTTGTTAATATGATTATTATTAAAACCATTAATAATCAAACCCCAAACCATGGATCATTATACGAGATGCATACAAAAGGATATATATATATGAAGTTAAAACAACCTTTGGAGCAGCAGAAAAACGAAATTGTTGAGGTGAAATGGATGTGATTCGTGGCTGAATCTTCAAGCAAGAAGACCTCAAGATGGTGATACCCCAAGCCACAAACGAACCTCTTGAATGCTAGGTTTCTTGACACCAACTTTCAGCAGCAAAAACCCCTTTTTGATGCTGAAACCTTTCCTTTCTTTTGCCTTCTTCTCTTCAAAATCGTAAGGTGAGAGAGAGAGAAATGAGAGCACAAATGCACCTTTGCATGTAGGAGAGAAGTGTTCCTTGGAAGGATTGAGTGTTAGCATTTAATCTTGTGTGTTTACAAGACAAAGATAGGACCCCACAAGCAAGAGGGCGGCCGAAATTCATTTCAAAAATGGATTCCCACACTTTGTTTAGTTACACAATTAAACACTCACTAAACCCTTAAGTTTATAAAGTTAAAGCTTATTTAAACTTTATAAACTTTGTACTTTTATTTATTATTATTTAGTAAGATTAAATAATAAAAAAGTACCATATGAACAATTATCCATATAATGATGTTCATTTACAAAGGCAATGATTTAGAAAACCCATTTTCTAAATTGGTGTCATAATTTTTGGTGTTTGTTTAGCTTGTTATTGGGTATGACCCGACTTGGATCATATCACACTAGCCACATCAACTTAATATGCATCTTGGGCAGATCAGGTCTTTTCACTATGGTTCTCTGTTGTTTTTCTCCGAACATTCTCTCCTTTTTTGGTAGCATCATCTTGAGAGATAGATGAGATAGAGGAAGAAGTGAAGGAGACTTGAATAGGTACATACGTAACAGATCTCTCAATCTGTTTCTCAGCTAGTTGAGCCTTGAGATTTTCAATCTCAAGTTGCTGAGTGGCAGACCTATCCTCTAAAGTTTTAACCTTTGATTCAAGATTTGAGACTTTAGAAAGTAGGTCTTGAATGATGAGTTGCATACTTCCCTACTCTTTTTTTGAAGAATCAAGGGGAGATGAGGTAACATACCTTGTATGTTCATCCTCACCACCAAATATGGTTTCTTGGCACCCTGTATTCCCTTGCCTAAGGATGTCTCTTTCAGAGTCATCAAAAGGAACGGTTGTCATAAATTCATTATGAGAGATGGTACCAGTAGCCTGAGGATCCAATGATTTTCCTTTAGTAGTGGCAGCTAAATCTACATGAGTTCCCTCCACATCTATTGAACTCACCTCAGTTGGTTTGAACTTATGTGTGCTATAGACAAGAGGTCCCTCTAGGCTCTGTTGATCCAATAGAGGGTGTTGTGGATCAAATTCATTGCCATGAAGAGATGTAATATCCTCATCAGTTCTAATTAAAAGGTTAGTAAAGGATATGGAAGTGAAGCCTACTAACCCGGGATGTTGGTCAATGTCTATTGGCATTGAGCCTTTGGTAGGGTTGTCCCTTTTTGGTTTCTCAAACTGTTTCTTGTGAATCTTTCTTGGAGTAGTTGGAGTTAGAGTACATTTGTGACAGTGCATCAAACAGCTCTTTAGCTAATTTGCAATGCTCAAACCCCACCATGATGGAGTTGGGTATAGCAGTCATAAGAGCCGTTATTGCATTATTGTCTATGTCCATATTCTTCCTGTCTTTATCTGAATAGTCTTCAATAGCCTTCTCAATCATGGCACCATTTCCTCCTGGTGCTACAACCTTGGGCTTGTAGGGACCATTGACGATTGATAACCATATTTTACCATCAAGGTACCTAATGAAACCTTCTATATGTCTGCTCCATTGTCTAAAGTTTTCAGGGGTGATGATGGGTGCTTTGGTCATCGTCCCAATCTCAACTTCAGATTTCTAAATACGGTCCATTTTAAAGGGTGGTGAAAATAGGAGTGAAAAAAAAGTTGATTTGGATGGTAAGATCACATAATCAAGAGCCTAAATAGCTTTGATACCAATTCTAGGATCGGTTTTTGTCACTTAAAATTTTTTTCTCTCAAAGTCACTAAGACACACATGGTTTGATATTGCAGAATCTCTCAGAGAGTTGATTATAATATAATAAGTAACATAAGAACACAAGGAAGTAATTTTCAAGGTACTTGTATATATTACTTCTCAACTCAAAGTTTACAAGACTCTTATAAGCATAATACAAGAGTTACAATGATAAACTATATATACTATCACCTATAGTTGGTTATAAACTATATATACTATCACCTATAGTTGGTTATACTTTGATACCAGCTGGAATTCTCTAACTAAAGCAGATACTACAAATCTATAGTTAAGGTATCTTAGATAATGTCTTATCTAAGATATGGTACTCATGACATATCCATGACTTACCTTTTCCCACAAACTAAAGTTGGCAACTGTACTAACAAATAAAAGTAAATAGTGAAATGAAGTATGGTCAACTACATGGCCTTTTGGGAAAATGTCATGTAGTATCAGAGGTCTACAATGGAGTGTCAAATACCAAACTTATGTCCACTGGTCCATAGCAGCATCTTCTGAAGGTTAATTGGCTTCGGAAGAATAAGTTCTTCCAAAGCCTTTTATTCTTCGGAAGAGGCTGCTTCTTCCGTGGCTTGGGGACTTCTACTTCAGAAGTCATTGTCTTTGAATTCTTTTAAGCCTTGAATCTTCGGAAGAGAAGACTTTGTCTTTGGAAGTTGGAGTTTTCCCTTCGGAAGTTGATCTTGCACTTTATCTTCGGAAGAACTCCATTTCCTTCAGAAGTTCCATACTTAGGTTCGGAAGTCCATTAAAAATTGCACCAAAAAATAGTCTAAGTGTTTGGTTTTGTTTGGACTAGCCTTTCTAGATCCAATAGAAGGTAATGGGCCTAATAATATTATGAGGCCCAGTGGTGCAAATGATCAGTTTAATGGGACTGCTATGTTTGGTGGACAAATAGATGGTGGTCATACAAATGGGCGTGATGTTGATGCAAGACATTGCAATCTTTCAGATAGAGTGGGACTCTCTTCTCCGATAGGTTCTTCTTTTGACCTTAATAAAATGGTAGAGATCAATGACGTTGATTTTCTATCATCTTAATCTGGTGCTCAAAGACCTTATGTCTCATCAAAAGTTCCTAAGCATGGTAAAAAACAATTCCATCCAGATGTCTAAGGATGAAGGATGCTATATGGTTGGGTAAATCCATAATCTTATCCAAATCTAACGTTAGGTCTCGGTCGGCCTTGAGAACGTCTTCTTCATCATCATCTCAAACATCTGGGGCTAGTGCAGGTGGAATTGAGAAGGAAGTAGAGGATTGTAAGGTCCTGTTCCCGGGACGCTCACAGCTGGTCAATCATTGCACATAAAACATATAATTACATTTAACTTTCATAAAGCATCGCATCAGAACATTAAAATAAGTTTTCATTTTACTATAAATGCTTTTGCAAGTTAATACAATCATTAATTTCAAAACATCGTTTGTTCGCATTACAATGCAAAAACATTAGACAAAAGAATGTCATCCAAAAGACCCAAGTAGCCGCCCTATGCCATCCTTAGCAACTTTACATGCCAACTGGAAAATGCATAAAAAAAGTCAGTGTTGCTGAGTGAGTTCTAGTTTTATAATAAAATATAATTATCTTTCCTTCAAAATCGTTCTTTACAATCGTACATGATCATGCACAATACATACACGTAGATAATATCATAATTATCTTCATCATTCATTCACTAACTTCCATTCATTCATCGTACGTCATTATCATTCACTTTTGTTTACTTTCATAGATTTCTTTCATTCATACGTTCTTCTTTACTTCTTTACATTCCATCCAAAACCATGAACTTTACCCCACCGTCATGCATAAAGTGGGTACTAGGCAGAGGTCTATCATAGACCCCCCTTCATGGCGCACAGTATCCTGGCCACAGTACCTAGGGTAAATTCAGGTGTACCATTGTCATGTTCTATATCCACCGTCATGCATAAAGCGGGTACTGGGCCGAGGTCTATCATAGACCCCCCGTCATGGCGCACAGCAGCCTTGCCATAGTACCTAGGGTAAGCGACAAAGGTTCTATACAAATGGTCAGTCATAAAGACGGACCCCCATGTGCATCCTTCTGGGTAGCTAACCCGCACACCGTTGAACTAACACCCTTCATTGGGCGTGTTTCCACATACAAGGCTTGCAAGACTTTCTTTACTTTCTCTTTCATTAATACATGCATTCTATCATTATGTTCCTCTTTTCGTTATCTTCCACTTTACGTTGCATAATACTTTCATTTCATTCATTAACATTCAACGTAAAGCCACAGGAAAATAAACATACATAATAAGGAACATCAACATACACATAAAACATCACCATACAAGGCATCATCATACATACATGACATACATCATACATACCATCATGCAATAGCATCAATCATACATCATACCATCATCATACAATGCCCATCATATCATCTATGACCTCAAAAAGTCAACTTACTATACCCCCGGGAACCTCCCAAGTCAAAGCCTACATTTCACTTTTTCCCTAAAAAGTCAGAAAATATTCTAAGTGTTCATCTACATTTGTTCATCCGCATTAACTTTTGTTCATCCGCATTTGTTCTTCCGCATTTGTTGCATTTGTTCATCCACATTAACTTTTGCTCATCCACATTGACTTATACTCATCCGCATTTCCTTTCATCCGCATTAACTTTCTTTCTCATGAACTTGTTCATTCGCATTAACTTTCATCCGCATTAACTTTCATCCGCATTAACTTTCATCCGTATTAACTTTCATTCGCATGAACTTGTTCATCAGCATTAACTTTCATCCGCATTAACTTTCATCCGCATTAACTTGTTCATCCATATTAACTTTCATCCACATTAACTTTCATTCATATGAACTTTTTCATCCGTAGTAACTTTCATTCGCATGAACTTGTTCATCCGCATTAACTTTCATCCACATTAACAAGACTTAGGCAAATTCTAAAACTTAGTCGTATGAGCTACTGTTTGGGCGCATGAGCGGCCCAGGTCACACTTAACATTAGATTCAGTCCCCAAACACCATCTATCATGTTCTCAGCTTAAATCTTACATTCTAAGCCTTAGAAACACAACCATAAAATCATCAAACATGAACATATTCCAAGATCAAACCACACCCGCAACATACACACATTCATACATACGGGCATGAAACCCTAGTTTTATAAAAATGTACATTTGTGCATTTCCAGCCCCAAAACAGTTAAACAAGTAATAAAAGGGATTCTACAACTCACCTTAGCAGCCTCTTCGGGTAAGACTTCCTTCAAAGCCCGATTGCTACAAGTTCTCACCTAGAAACCCACTAAAAACATACAACCGAACACACACAACACACATAAGCATACAACCGAGGATGAAACCAGTTAAGAACATCTTAAACACATGAATTCTTACCTTGAATTCGACTCTTCTTCTTGTTCTTCTTCAAAATCTGAATCTGCACTTTCTCTCTCTAAATGTCCGAAGATTTGGATTTTGTAAGAAGAGAGTGGGCGGCCATGCCCACTTTACACCAACTTTTAAACCTTTTTGTCCTTTTGACACTTTCAACCCCTCAACATGTGTTAAATAGCTTTTCTTTCCTTTTCTTCACCTTATTTTTCTTTATTTAACTCTAAAAAAATAATCGGGTGTTACAAGGATACCTGCCTAATAGGTCAACCTTGGGTTATGACGTCAGGAACCATGAAGGGTAGATTCGAAGCGTAATATTAGGAGATAGGGATCAAGAATTTAAAAAATGAATTGGCTATCGTTATTATTAGAGGGCAAGGGGAACTCAAAAAATCATGGGTTTAAGGGCTGAAAAAAGGGAATAATATTAGCTTTATTGCGACCCAAGAATCACAAATGGAGGATGTAGGTTTTAAGGACGTGAAAAGATTTCGGGGAAGTTTCGTGTTTGAATTCGACATGTTTCATCGGTAGGGAAATCAAGTGGATTGATTTCCCTATGGGATCCTTCGTGTTTAAGGTGAAGCAGATAGTGAAAGATCACTTTTTTTATTATGTTGTGGTTTCTATACAAGGATACTCGGAGGACTTGATGATACTTAATGTCTAGGCGCCCCTCACGACCCAAGGAGAAGAGTTGAACTATGGAATGAAATTTTACAATTGAAATAAATGATTGGGGGAGTTTGGATTGCGCTTGGGACTACAATGAAGTGCGTTGTCAATACGAAAGGTTTAAGTCTACTTTTTTAGCAATAGGCACAAAAATTAATGAATTCGTCAAAATAGGTGATTTTCACGAGTTTAACATGGGGGATACAACTTTACTTACCTTTCACCGGATGGAACGAAAATAAGCAAACTTGATTGTGTCTCGGTATCATCTGCTTTCTTGGCATTGTGGCCATACTCGGCACTTACAGCCCTCCCTCACAAATTCTCAGATCACACTCCTTAATTCTTATAACGACAACTCCTGACTTTGGCCCTTCCTTTTTAAGTGTTTTGATTCATGGATTAACAAGTCAGGCTTTAAAAAGGTAGTTAAAACTACTTCTGCAAAAGCTAATGTATAGCCCTAATAAACAATTCATATTGAGGATCAAAGAGGTAAAGAATGCCATCAAACATTGGAGGTCCATCCAGGAGGGAAACTGTGTTGGACCAAAAGAACCAATGAGCCAAGATCAGAAAATCTCTAAGTCCCACACGGTATCACAACAACTGCTGAAAGCCTCATCAGTAGTTTGACAAGTGCTGAAGACTTCAACAGCTGAAGATCAAGTGCTGAAGACAACTGCTGAAGAACCAAAGTGCTGAAGTACAACAGCTGAAGAACACAAGTGCTGAAGCTGAAAGACCAAAGTACTGAAGAAAACAGCTGAAGAGTTCACAAGTGCTGAAGATCAACAACTGATGTACAAAGTCTGAAGACAAAGACTGAAGACATCATGATGATATCTACTGAAGTCATCAGCTGATGAAACGCCTGAAGGTCAAAGTCTGAAGATCAAGTACTGAAGCCTCAGTAGTTTGTCACAACTGCTGAAGAGTTCTTCAGTAGTTGTGATATCAGTAGTTTTATTTTCTTTGTTTCAGTAGTTTTGTAAAACGACTGAAGAGCTTGTTCTTCAGTCGTTGTAGTTTCAGTAGTTTTATATTTTGTACTTAACTTGCTGATATGTTCTCAGTAGTTGTGAACATTTCAGTAGTTTGTTAAGAATTAGTTATTTCTGTATTGGATCTGCCAGTTGTCACTTTCCGTGATAACAGCAGTGACTGTTGCACTCTATATAAGGAGTGACAACCCATTGTAATCAGTGAGCGATATGAGCAATTGAATGGAATGATTGATTGATTGATTAGAAATATTCTACATCTATAAACATTCCTAGAAATCAGAAATCATATTCTCTCCCTATAACCGTATGCGATCTTAACGCTTACATATATTGTTGCTTGCTACAATTTGTCTAATTCGTGTGTGTATTCCGCTGCTTTATATTCTGATACATCAAACTTGTGATCACTGATCCTGTCAAATGGTATCAGAGCGGTTAATCATTGATCGATCTAATAATTGATCATTGAAACTGCTATTCAAGATCCAAGTTTGATTGAATTAGCTTTTGTTTTTGCAAGAAACGGTTATAGAGATTGAATTTTCTGTATTTCTGCTCATTCATCCTGAGATCTTATTCTTGGTTCTCATTGAGTTTGTTGTGGTTTGTCTAAAACTTTTTAAAACTTGAACTAAACTGTTTTTGAACTGAAAATGACCACTCCCTCCAATGATCCTCACAATACTGGTTCCTCAACCAAGCCTCCTATGCTGGTTAGGAATGAGTATAACATATGGCAAAGACGTATGCTCCATCACCTGTCTGTTAACAGCGCAGGGTGTTGGACATGTGGTACATGGTCCACACAAGCCTATGGTGAATAACCCGGAAACAATCAAATGGTTCCGAAGAGGAGGGAGCAATACTCAGATGAGGATAAAAAGTGCTTGAGATTGATGCAAAAGCCCATGGAATTCTGGCCATGGCTTTGCCCAATGAAATCTATTCTGGGCTAATGCATCATGAAACTGCCCATGACCTCTGGATTGCTTTGAAAGAACAATTTGGAGAACAGATGAGGTCTTGGCAAATAATAGAGAAATTCTTGCCCAACAATATGAGACATTCTCTCATAGAAAGGGTGAGACACTGACTCAACAATATGAGCGGTTTTCTTGTTTGATCTCTGAACTAAAAATGGTCAAACTTGAATACACCAATATTCAGATGAATAACAGATTTCTCAGATCACTGCCTGAGAGATGGGACACATATACTATTGTCCTACGCCAGTGCAAGTTTGGACAAACTATCTCTCACCCAACTCCATGGGAAATTGCTCACTTTTGAGAGAGAGATAGAACAGAAGAGAAAGCTGTCTTCATCTGGAAAGCTCACTGAAGACTTTATCAAGGCAACACTGCCTTGGTGGGTCATGAGTCAGAATATGCTGCATCTGAATGCCAGTATGATGAGCATATTAATTTCTCTTCGAGCACTTCTAATTCTGCATTTGTAGTGTTGATGGTCAGTTTACTGGAGGTAATAATGACAATTTATGTTTCATATGGATGATCTCAAGGGGATTGCTGATGATGACTTAGAAGAGATGGATTTTGAGCCAAATGGCCTTGATAAATCAGATCTCAGAAGTTCTACAAAAAATGGAAGAAAATTCCCAGGACTCTCTGGCAAAACCAAAGTTGGTTTTGACAAGAGCAAGTTGAGGTGTCACAAATGCCAACGGCTTGGACACTTTGCAAGAGAGTGTAGATCAACTGGATCAAACTCTACTGCACCCTTTGTGACTTTTCCTGGCAACAGTCAACAAAACAGAGGGCAACACCTGTCACATCTAGTCATCATCCTCAACAACATATCTCAGGCGTCAAATCTTATCAGGGTCAAATGCCTATCAGTACCCTTGTTATTACATGCCACAGTCAAGTCAAGTTCAAGTTCCTATGACACCACAACCTCATGCATTACCAGAACCTCAGCCTTCCCTATCTCATCAACAACCTTCATCTCAACAACACAGCTTCTTCACCCCAGGAGTTGTTGACTGGAGCAGTTTACCAGATGACTTGTCTGGTCATGATCAACTGTTCTCAGGTGCTGGTCAACATGGTGGTGACAGTCCCTTTGGGAATCTAGCTCTTATGGCTTTGGAGTCTGCTGATACTTCATCTTCCAATGCCTCTACACCACAGGTATCACAGGTATCCTCTGAGGCAAAAGCCAAATTATGTTCTGAACAATGCATAGCAGCATTTGCTTCCATTAGAGAAGCAAATGTAGCTTTAATTAATAAGAACATTGAGCTAGAACAAGTAATTTCCAAAAACAAAGCTGAGTTTGAGTTTGTGCTCAAAGATAAAAATGATGAGGTTTATAAACTGAATTGCAAATAATTGATGATAAGGCTAGAGAAGATGTACTTTAGAGAAGTACAAAGATCTCAAAGAAACCCTTGCAGTTACCCAGGTCGAGTGTGATAGATGGGTACAATCATGCAAAGGTTTTGAAATGCTTCTTAGTAAGCAATCTGCTTCAAATGTGAAGTTTGGAATTGGTTACAATCACACTGCTCCACCTACAGATTTTACCCCAAGAGCAGAGGTAGAATCTGATGGTGAGAGTGATAACCAATCCATCAAGTCATGTGATCTACCTTCTGATACAGCACAATCAGAAGTAGCAGTCAGTATCAAGTCCTCTTTGAACCTATCAGCTGATGTTGATGGTCCAAATGCTGACATTCACATGATCAATAAGTTGATCAACTCAGGAGTCAATCCTGAAGGTCCTGAAAGGACTGGAGAGCAGGATTCAACTCCTGAAGTTCAAACTTCAACTGCTGTCAGTACTGAAGAGAAGAAAACTGGCAGTAGAAAGAGTTTGAAGACTACTAAAGATGCTGTCAAGAAAGCAACCAATGCTTCCAAAGCATTGAAGAACAAGTCTTCTGTTGCTTCACCATCTTTAGTTGATGATCAACCTAAGATGAAGAAGAAACCATGTGAAGTATGTGGTTTGTTCAATCATCTTACAGATGATTGTTGGTACAAAAGAGGTTCCAAACTCAAACAAAAGGAAGAAATTAATGAGAAAATGGTAAAAATGAAAACTGAGTTTGAGACCACATTTGTATCAGCAACATCAAATCCTGTAACCCTTAAGTCCTTAAAGCAATCCAAAAAGAAGGAGTTAAACAGGTGACAGCTGAGGGTGCTCAAAAGAAGAAGGTGCAACATAGGACCTTATCTAACTCCACTAGCAATGTGTCTGATGAGCTGAAAGCTTTATCACAAAATCAGACACAGCTGGTGATGATGGTACAACATCTGTTGGGTAGAGTTAACCAACTAGATTCTCCTATGTTGAAACCACAGAAAAGGAGGTCTAAGCCAAAGGACTCCTCTTCTGCACCATCTTCTTCCTCTCAAGCTGTTGTTACAAATAAACATGCTAGTTTACCATCTATTGATGAGACCAGGCCCAAAACCAAAAAGGTTTGGGTCTCTAAAACTAACTGATTGTTTATTATTGCAGGGTTCTTCAACATGCCAAAATAGCATCTGGTATGTAGACAGTGGGGGATCCATGCACATGACTGGGAACATCTCTCTTCTTCATGACTACTCTCAAGGAAAGAAGGGATTTGTCTCTTTTGGCAATGATGCTAGGGGTTACATCATCGGTAAGGGCTTTGTCTCCAATGGAGAAATCAAATTTGATGATGTTAATCATGGAAAATCTCAAGTACAACCTCTTGAGTGTCAGTCAAATGTGTGATAAAGGCCATGTTGCCCTTTTCACAAGTCAAAACTGTAGGATTCTGTCATCCAAAGTTTTGCCCTTGATTGACAAGGTGTTGGATGATCACACTCTCCTGAAAGCCAACAGGACAGGAAGAGTGTATGCCTTAGATCTCTCTAAGAAGATAGATCTCAAAGGTAATCCTTGCCTATTTTCCAAAGCCTCTTTTCAAGAATCTAAACTATGGCACAGGAGGCTTGGTCATGTTAATCTCAAAAACATGAATCAGCTTAGCCACAATAGTTTAGTCAGAGGCTTACCAATAAAGGAGTTCCACTGTGATGAAACTTGCACTGCTTGTTTAAAAGGAAAACAGCACAAGGTCTCATTTCCTCCTATTGAAGTGTCCAAGTCCACTGCCTGCTTGCAATTACTGCATATGGATCTATTTGGTCCTGTGAGAGTAATGAGCATGGCAAAGAAGAAATACTGTCTGGTAATTGTGGATGATTACTCCAGATTTGTATGGACTTTCTTTCTACATTCAAAGGATGAGGCTGCTCAGAAGATTATCCACTTTGTGCTGTACATTGAGAAGCAGTATTCCCTTCCAGTCAAGTGTATTAGGAGTGATAATGGAACTGAGTTCAGAAATCATACACTTGATGACTTCTATCTCTCAAAGGGAATCAAAAGGCAGTTCAGCATTCCAAGGACTCCGGAACAAAATGGAGTAGTGGAGAGAAAGAACAGGACCCTCATTGAAGCTGCAAGGTCCATGCTGGCTGACTCAGGTTTGCCATTGACCTTTGGGCCGAAGCTGTCAACACAGCTTGTTATGTGCAAAATAGAGTTTTAGTAAATCAGAGGTTGATGAAGACTCCATATGAAGTTCTCCATCATTTGGCTCCACTGATTTCATTTTTCAAAGCATTTGGGTGTCCCTGTTTTATTCTCAACACAAAGGATCAACTCCACAAATTTGATCCTAAGGTGGATGCAGGATACTTTGTTGGTTATTCATCTACTTGCAAGCATACAGAGTCTTCAACTGCAGAACAAAGATGGTTGAAGAAACTCTACATGTTAAGTTTAATGAATCTCCAAAGGACAAGATTCCACAAAGTCCTGTGGAGTTATTTGATCTGGACATACTGCAATATGTTCCTTATCAAACTCCTGCTGTTGCTCCTGTCAACAGTTCACCACCTGGTGGTACTGCTGATGATGATGATGATTGCAGTACTCACCTCTTCAGGTTTAGTGATCAGCTGCCTGATTAACTAGACCTGATGTTCCTGTAGCGCCAGTAGCACCATCCACAACAAATGCTGATGAGATTTCTTCGAATTCAACTTCCTTTGAATTACCATCCACTGATTGGTTTCAAGGAAATGATTCACCATCACCATCTGTTGCTGCTGAACGGCTACAAACACTTGCACAGATCTCATTGTGTATCAAGATCTGAAGAATCACCCATGTCTCAAATCATGGTGATATCACTGCTGGAGTATCAACAAGAAGTCAATTGTCCAATTTCTGCTTCTATGCTCTCTTCATCAGTCAGCAAGAGCCAAAGAATTATCACATTGCTTTAAAGGACAATGGATGGGTTGATGCCATGCAGCTTGAGCTTCTTCAGTTCAGAAACAGCAAGTGTGGGAACTGGTTCCTCTACCTCCAGGTAAGTGTGCAATAGGCACTAAATGGGTGTTTAGGAACAAAACTGATGAAAATGGGCTTATTGTTAAGAACAAGGCCAGACTGGTTGTTCAGGGGTTTGCACAAGAAGAAGGTATTGATTATGATGAAACCTTTGCCCCTGTAGCCAGACTGGAAGCAATTCGATTGTTTTTAGCTTATGCTGCTTATCAAAAACTTAAAGTCTTTCAAATGGATGTCAAAAGTGCATTTTTGTATGGAAAAGTTAAAGAAGAGGTTTATGTATGTCAACCTCCAGGCTTTGAGGACAATAAACATCCTAATGGGTGTATAAGCTTGATAAAGCTCTTATGGGTAAAACAAGCTCCCAGAGCCTGGTATGAGACATTATCAAACTTTCTTCTGGAAAACAATTTCACTAGAGGCTCCATAGACAAGACTTTATTATTAGAAAGCTGGGCAGCATAATCTACTTGTTCAAATTTATGTAGATGATATCATTTTTGCATCCTCTGATCCAAAGTTGTGTGATGCCTTTACAAAGTTGATGCAACAGAAGTTTGAAATGAGTGCCATGGGAGAATTACAGTTCTTTCTGGGGTTGCAAATCAAACAAAAGGCTGATGGAATTTTTATTCATCAATCCAAATATACAAAAGATTTTGCAAAAGTTTGATTTACAAAACTGTAAGCCCTGTTCTACTCCCATGAGCAGCACCACACAACTGGACTCAGATCAGAAAGGTAAAGTGGTTGATGAAACACTTTACAGATGTATGATTGGGTCCTTGATGTATTTAACAGCTTCTAGACCAGATATTATGTTTGCTACATGTGTTTGTGCTAGATTTCAGGCTGCACCTAAAGAGTCTCATCTGATTGCAGTCAAGAGGATCTTTAGATATCTGCAAGGCACTCCATCTCTAGGTTTATGGTATTCTACCACCATTCTGGAAATTAGTTGCTTTTTCTGACAGTGACTATGCAGGGTGTAAGTTGACCAGGAAATCAACTTCTGGTGGATGTCAATTCCTAGGCAACTGCTTAATTTCTTGGCAGAGCAAGAAACAGACCTCAGTTGCTACATCCACTGCGGAAGCAGAGTACATTGCTGCTGCAAGCTGTACATCTCAGGTACTCTGGCTTCAAAACCAACTTTTGGATTATGGCATTACAGAGACTAAGACTCCATTGTTAATGGATAGTGCTTCAGCTCTTTGCATTGTCAAAAATCCAGTCCAGCACTCTAGGACCAAACATATAGAGATCAGACATCATTTTATAAGAGATTGTTTTGAAAAAGGTCTGATTGATCCTAAGTTTGTGCCCAGTGCTGATGAGCTTGCAGACATTTTACTAAGCCTTTGGATAGTTCAACTTTCCAAAACCTGGTGTTAAGGCTTGGTATGCTGCAGCTAGAATAGGTGACAACTACTGATGATCTCAGTAATTCATATTGATGATCATGAGTGCCTGTCACATATAAGTACTGATGAGCTCTTTTAACCTCAGTAGTTTTTATAACTACTGAAGGCTAAAAGTTCTCACAAGTACTGAAGTACTTCATCTGCTCTAAACTACTGAAGTAGTTACAACTACTGATGCAGTCATAACTACTGCAATCAGTAAAAACAGATAAGTACTGATGTCCTATGAAACAACTGAAATCAGCCATAAAGACTGATGAATGTGTTGAGGACAGTTTGAAACAGCTGAAAAGCTAAGAATTGACGAAAACAGCTGAAGAGAACTTTCTCCTCAGTCGTTTGTACCACTGCTGTTTCATTTTAAACAACTGAAGCAAAACCACGTCTTCAGCAGTTTTATAACTACTGATGACCAATACCAAGTCTTCAGTTGTTTACAACAGCTGATGACAAAACCACTGTCTTCAGTAGTTTCATAACTACTGATGACAAACACCATGTCCTCAGTTGTTTCAATCACCTGAAGTCAAAACCACGGTCTTCAGTAGTTTCTCTAAACTACTGATGCCTAACACCGCGACTTCAGCTGTTTCAACGTCTGAAAGGATAATACCATGTCAACGGTCGTTTAAAACTACTGATGACTAACACCACATCCTTCAGTCGTTTCCTCACCCGTACCCTATAAATACCCTTACCTGAGCTCTCCATGCTTCATCTTCTTCAAACCTAACGTTCCTCTCCAAAACACTTCCATGGCGTCTATGCAAATTAAACCGCGACACAACTGTGTTGCCTACCTCACAAAATCGCCGATCTGGACTAAGTTCGATACTGCTATCGATCTTATGGTTCAGTCCCATACAACAAGGCATTCCTTCTGAACCCGTTTTACATGCCGAATCCTTGAACCAATTTTGGATGAACATTACTGTTACAACTGAGGAGAGCCACACACAATCCCTCCGGTCAGTCGTCAACAACAAAGAAGTAGTGATTACTCCTGCAACAATCCGTAAAATTCTTCAACTGAGTGATGCTACCTCTCCTGCTGGATATCCGAAGGGCACCTAGATCTATCATTTGCTCAGCATGGATATCAAGGTGATCTCAGTGCCACCACCATCATGAAGAAACATTTAATGACGCTGAGCGCCTGATCTTTCATATGGTCAATGTATGTTTGGCCCCTAAGACATCGTCTTGGGATCAAATGTCCACCAAATGGCAGCAGGTATTGTATTCTATCCTTGAGCAACAACCACTGAATTTTCAGAATTAATATTTTCAGAGCTCAAAGATATGGCTCAAAAACTAACTGCCAACCGTTGGATACTCTATCCACGGTTCATAATGGCCATTATAATAGACCAGCTTAATGCTGAGGGACTTGTTGGCTTGGGAGTCCCTGCTACGGCTGTTTTGCCAGAAGTATACTCCCGGCACAACTCTGACCGGACACTCAAACTGGCTGCCAAGCTGCGAAAACCCACGCAGCTGGAACCCACAGCCACCACCTCCAAATCCAATGTCCCCACCAAACCCACCAAAAAGAAACCCAAAAAGGCTACTCAGGGAATTGAGTCCCCTGAGGATGCTCCTGCACAACAAACGCAGGATATATCCACTAGTCCAAACCCCCTAGTGGATACCATGACTCCTCCAGCCACAGCCGCTCAGGCTTCCTCTCAACAGGAGCCTGCAGCAACCCAAGGGGCACCTACTTATCTGGGATCTTCCTCACTTGAGGAGATTGCCATTGAAGAGCACCATCCACCCCAGGTGCACACTGCTTCTACCCCTGTACCCCAAACAACGCCCCTCACAGCCCAACTTTAATAGTTGCTCAAGTGCTGACTCAATTGCACTCCTCACCCCCTCCCCAGAAACCACTTATTACTGGGAATACCTCTACAATTGAGGGGGAGGAACACAGTGCACCTGAGAACCCACAGCACAGGGGTTTCCCAATTCTATCTCCTGGTGTAGACAAGGAGCTTAGAATATCTAGTGAGGCTGCCACCTCCTCTGACTCAGCACATGACCAGAGTGAGGCTGGTAACATTGCTAAGACCTCCCTAGAGGCAACAGCTGATGATGGACATTGTCCTGAGGCTGGAAGTCCCCAGTACCAAGCACAAGGGGCACATGCACCAACTGGTCTACACCCAGTGCATGTCCATCCTGCTCTAAGCAGGAGGTCAGGTGATTCAGTATCAACTGATGATGACCTGAGCTTCTTCTTCGATGTAGTTGCTCAAAACACCATTCTAGAGGATGAGGTTAGCAGACTCAAAGAGCTGCTGGCCAAGATGTCTCAGGATGCAAGTCCATCTGCCACCATCATACACCCACAGATGGCACCTTCCCTTGAAGGTTTCCCAAACACAGAGCCACCCAAAATCTACCACCTGCCTCTGCTTCAGGCCCTACTTCTCAGGAACAGAACCCTCCTGAGCAAATAGGTGCTATACTCCAAAATTCCCTCCCTCTCATCACCCCATAATCACTGATATAGTGATCAAAGCCCTTGATGAGAGGCTTTCCTCAACATTACAGCCCCTGGTTGATGCTGCTGTCCACAAGACTCTTTCTGCGGTACCAACCCCTTCCTCCAATGCAACCAAAAGGGGGAGAGTACTGCAGTGAAAGATAGAAAGAGGAAGAGATCTGAGGAAGAGGAGAAACAAGAAAAGCAACCTCTGCTCACGTACAAGCGAAAGAGAAGTGCTGATGATCATACTGCTGAAGAAAAATCCTTGGAGGAGCTGGTCAAAGAAGCTGACACCACACACAGCCGCTCCATGGATAAAATAATTGACCACTATTCAGGCAGGGGTTTGACACAGCCACACTGGATAGTGAGATCAGAAGGTTAGAGGTACAAGAGATACAAACCCGATGGGCAGGGTACGATGCTCTTGAGAAAGAGAGGTTGGAAATAATGATCCGATTTATTGCAAAATACTTGGGAAGATCATTAATGGAGATCCGCGCATGGTCCAGGGACAGCATTCTGGCTATAGCCACCAGAATCTGTCTGTCTGAGCAATTCAACAAAGGGATCATTGTGGAAGCCCTTGATGAGGCTGGGGCTGGCAAAAGGTTAGAGATGGCTAAACTTACAAAAGCAAAATTAACTACAAGGATGCTAGATCAACCTTCCCTTCCACCCACTCAAACAGATCCTATCCCTCAAATCTCCCAACCAACCTCTAAGCCAAAATCCAAACATCCTCTCTCTTCAAAACCAATCCCTTCACCAACCCAACCATCATCCAGTGATGTACCCGTAGAAGGAGAAGGGTGCTGAGGATGGAAGAAGAAGCAGAAGAAGAGGATGAAGATGATAGTCTGCCACTCTCTGCTGTTCTGAAGCTACCAAAACCCAGAGTCAATCCATGATCACACCTGACTCTCAAAGGGAAATGGTCAGAGTCAAGATAGAAGAAGAAGAACAGCAGAACAACACGATGAGCAACTGTTGAAGATGGTTGACAAGGAATTTCCTCAGTCATCATCTATTCAAGCCATGAAAGGGCATGCTCAAAGGCTGTACACTCTCAGACACACCTTTCAGTATCAGAAGGAGAGAGTGAGAGTATGGCCAGACCCCAGGGTGAGTTCTAGAATCCATAAAAGAACTATCCCACACAGATACAACGGCCAAGTACGAAAAACAATAGAATCTACCATCATGTTGGCCGTTGTAGTCTCACCTTGGGAAATCATTGATGAATTCAAGAAAGCTCACCAAGCAAAGAAGACACCTCAAGCCTTACTAGAAAACAAGATGATTAAGAAGGGGTTGTTATACAAAAAGCTTGAAGACATCCAAAAGAATGAGCTCCAGTTACTCTTGAAGGCAACCATCCTGATGAATTTGTATACAGGGAGGTAACTACGGTGGAGTTGAAAAATGGCAGGACCATGAAGTACTTATCAGAGTACTATGGTCCAGAGTTCTTCTTCGAAGGAGGAGCTGAAGAACTCTCTCAAGAGGAACAATTGTTCTCCTTGAGGCCTATGTTCGTGAGTCGTACAGACTCATTATGGGGAAGTGAATCTCATGAATGGGATAACAACTCTGTGTCCAATTCCCCAAAACAGAGTTCCCATTCATACTCTGCCAAACAAATATTTGAGGTTCTTCCCAGGCCGGAGCGTACATGGGTCATCTTCTGATCAAGAAGGAAAAAGACCAACATTTTTGCCATCAATAAGTGGGAGTTTAAATAAGTTAGAGGTTTTGGCTGCATTGGTTCAGGGGGAGTTTGTTGGACCAAAAGAACCAATGAGCCAAGATCAGAAAATCTAAGTCCCACACGGTATCACAACAACTGCTGAAAGCCTCATCAGTAGTTTGACAAGTGCTGAAGACTTCAACAGCTGAAGATCAAGTGCTGAAGACAACTGCTGAAGAACCAAAGTGCTGAAGTACAACAGCTGAAGAACACAAGTGCTGAAGCTGAAAGACCAAAGTACTGAAGAACAACAGCTGAAGAGTTCACAAGTGCTGAAGATCAACAACTGATGTACAAAGTCTGAAGACAAAGACTGAAGACATCAGCTGATGATATCTACTGAAGTCATCAGCTGATGAAACGCCTGAAGGTCAAAGTCTGAAGATCAAGTACTGAAGCCTCAGTAGTTTGTCACAACTGCTGAAGAGTACTTCTTCAGTAGTTGTGATATCAGTAGTTTTATTTTCTTTGTTCAGTAGTTTTGTAAAACGACTGAAGAGCTTGTTCTTCAGTCGTTGTAGTTTCAGTAGTTTTATATTTTGTACTTAACTTGCTGATGTGTTCTCAGTAGTTGTGAACATTTCAGTAGTTTGTTAAGAATTAGTTATTTCTGTATTGGATCTGCCAGTTGTCACTTTCCGTGATAACAGCAGTGACTGTTGCACTCTATATAAGGAGTGACAACCATTGTAATCAGTGAGCGATATGAGCAATTGAATGGAATGATTGATTGATTTGATTAGAAATATTCTACATCTATAAACATTCCTAGAAATCAGAAATTCATATTCTCTCCCTATAACCGTATGCGATCTTAACGCTTACATATTTTGTTTGCTTGCTACAATTTGTCTAATTCGTGTGTGTATTCCGCTGCTTTATATTCTGATACGTCAAACTTGTGATCACTGATCCTGTCAAAAGGAAATAAGGGATTTGTTGAAATTTCAAAATAAAATCATAGAACTAGTACATAACACCTGGTTATTTCCTTGAAGCCAAAGAAAGAAGAAAATGAAAGAAAAGAAATAAAGCCCAAGTGTAGGGACCAACCTTGCTAAAAAGGGGAAAAGTTTGGAAGAGTGGGTGTAAAGGGGATGGCAGCCCATTCCCCTCTCACTTTTGTCTCCAGTCGGCCAAGAGAGAAGAAAATGGAGAAAAAGGGGCAAAGGCTAGGGTTTCTTGGAAATTAAGTGCAAAATCCAAAGTCAAGCGGGTTTGTAGGGAGCTCGACTCGAAGGGGCTGTTATTAGGAGTTCTAGGACCCCTCTATTACATGTTTTGACTGATTTTGGGGCTGGAACACATAGCAAATTGTTTTTGGTTGTGTTGGGTGTGGAACTCGTTCGTGTGTGTGCCTGTGTATGTGTGCGAACGGGTGGGGCTTGTGTTTGGGCTTGGGATGTTTATATGATGTTATGGTTGTTTTCTAAGGCTTAGGATGGTTTGTTTAAGCTTAGAACAGGTTAGAAGGGTGAGAAGCTGAAATCTGCAGTTTAGGTTCGAAGAGACTGCATTCTGCACCCAGCTAGGGTTCATGCGACTGGAGACCATACGACCGAATGGCATGCGACTGGAGGCCATACGGTCGAAAGGCATGCGACTGAACGCCATGCTCCCGAATAGTGTGTGACTAAAGGCCATGCGCCTGAATGGCGTATGACTGAAGGTCATGCGCCTGAATGCCATGCGATTGAGGGTCATACACATCGAAGTCATGCGTCTGAAGGTCATGCGCCTGAAAGTTATGCGACTGAAAGCTATGCGACGGGAGTCCATACGCCCCATAGTGCCCATACGTCTGTAGACTTTCCATACATCTAAGTGCTCATTCGCCTCATAGTGCCCATACACCTAAGTGTTCTCATGCACCTCAAGGCCATGCGACTGAATAGTGCTCATATGCCAGAAAGAACATAGTTTATTTTCTGATTATCGGGGGAATGAGTATATGTAGGCTTTGACTTGGGAGGTTCTCAGGGGTTCATGTAAGTTGACTTTCGAGGTCAATGATGATATGATGGGCATGAATGGTGATGTATGATTGGTGCTTATGTATGGTTGTATGTATGTGGTATTATGCATGTATGATGGTGCCTTGTATGATGATGTTATGTATGATTATGTTTATGTTCCTGTTATGAATGTTTATCTTTCCATGGCTTTACGTTAAAGTGTTAATGAATGAAATGATAAATTATGATGTAACATAAAGTGAAAGATGATGAAAAGAGGAACATAATAACATGCATTAATGAATGAGAAAGTAAAGAAAGTCTTGCAAGCCTTGTATGTGGAAACACGCTCAACGAAGGGTGTTAGTTTAACGGTGTCTGTGTTAGCTATCCCAAAAGGATGCACACCAGGGTCCGTCTTTATGTCTGACAATTTCTATAGAACCTTTGTCGCTTACCCCGGTACTGTGGTCAGGCCACTGGGCGCAATGTATGGGGGTCTATGATAGATCTCGGCCAAGTACCCACTTTATGCATGACGGTGGGGTATAGCACATGACAATGGTACACCGAATTTACCTCGATACTGTGGTCAGGCCACTGGGCGCAATGTATGGGGGTCTATGATAGACCTCGGCCTAGTACCCGCTTTATGCATGACGGTGAGGTAAAGTTCATCGTTTTGGTATGGAATGTAAAGAAAGTATGAATGAATATGCATGAAAGTAACGAATATGAATGATGATGACATACGGTGAATGAATGAAAGTCAATGAACGAATGATGAAGATAATAATGATATTATCTATGTGTATGTATAATGCATGGTCACGTACAATTGTAAAGAATGGTTTTATACGGAAGTAAACTATGTTTTATTTTAAAACTAGAACTCACTTAGCAACACTGACTTTTATGTGTTTCCAGGTGGCAGGTAACGGTTGCGGAGGATGGCATGGGGCGGCTACTCGGCTCATTTTGGATGACATCCATTTTTATAATACTTTTGTGATGTAATGCAATAAATATTTTTGTAATTCGATAACAATGTAGTATTTTGCAAAAGCTTTATAAGGGATGAAATGTTTGTTTTACTGTTTCCGCTGCAATGTTTCTTTAAGTTGATGAAAATATATGTTTTTATGTGCGATGATCGACCAGCTGTAAGCGTCCCGGGAACGTGGCCTTAGAAGTTGGTATCAGAGCCAAAGTTTAAGTGAAACGGGTAAATTTTCAAAATAAACCTAAACTTAAACTGAAAATGGGACGGAAAGGGAAGGGATGCCAATCCGAGTAGCTGCGTGCCATCAGGTATTTTCTTAATGTTAACGGCATTATGTGCGCATGTTATATGAGTTGTTTTGTGTGTTGTTAGTAGATTTAGATACTGATGTAGTTAGGATAGGTAATGCTTGGGGTATGAAGAGTAAAGTAAGTGACTAATCATAATTGGCCACTGTAAGTAGGGACTTACTATACTTGACATAAACCGAGTTGTTCCCTTGAATGACCGTGTTGGTGTTTGAATCTTTGTTGGAGCATATATAGTCATATATAGTGTGTCTGTCGCTTGTCGAATAGTCTAGGCTTAATGTTATACACCTGATATGGTGTAAACACATGAAACTGGGTCATTCGCAGGAGCATATGCGAATGAGACTCAGTCGTACGACTGATCCATGCTAATGGACCAGTCGTGCGACTGAGAGATGCGATTGGGACATTTGTAAGACTGAACCATAAGAATGGTCCAGTCGTACGATTGAACCATACGCATGGTCCAGTCGTACGATTGGACCATACGCATGGTCCAATCGCACGAATGGGCCCAGTCGCATATAATATGGGCCGAGGCCTATATATACCAGTTTTAATGTGTAGAAGGGTTAAGGGTTGAGATAGGAGTCTGCCCGGGAGCCTAGGGCTACCGGATGAGAGGGGAGATCATGCTCGATCTTCCCCTTGCCAAGAGTCTTGATTCTTATGTTGTAACGAACTTGTAATGGTTAGGTTTTATCAATGAAACCATTCAATTATAGTTCGTGTTATTGTTTGACTTTTTGTTTGTGCTGTTGTTTATCCTTCCGTCAAGAACATGCTCGGATGTTTACCGATTGAACCGACTAACAATAATGGTTCAGTCGCACGATTGAATAATACCAACCTATAAATACAACTCAATTCGTGAAAAAGGTAGACTCTCGATCAATAATGATTCCAGACGTACCCTAGCCGTCCAGAAACCTCCCAATTCGTTCTCCAAGTTCATAGAACACATTAGATCGATTCCCAATCGATTTCTAACGTTAGTTTCAATTCTTGATTGATTCTTCGTGTGTTCTCACTGATTGGATCGCCAATCAAATAGGATTCCGCACTATTTGATCTGGTTTACACGTTAATCTCTAGGTATTTTGGTCAAATACCAGGTCCTAACAATCTTAGAGCACGTTAGAGGATGGCCGGTGGTAGATCATCGAAGGCTTCATGTGGTGGAGGTCGTGGTGGACGTGGTGTTGAACCACGGGCCACAAGAGGAAGGCCTAGGTCTGAAAAGGTGGTTAATGAAGAACCTGAGACCCCTCATCCAGAGGGTGGAGACGAGAGTGCTAACCTGAGAGCCTCAGTGAAGGAGGTTGTTGTGGAGGAGGTGTTTCAGGTCATGCAGTTGATCTTACCATCTGTGGTGACTGAAGTGATTAAGGCTGTAAAAGAAGGAGAAAGAAGAGAGAGGAATAGGTCCTCGGGAGGGCAGGAGCGACCGGAGACTAAGACGGTTTTCTTTGAAGATGAAGAAGAGCTTGTGCCGGAGGCAGCACGAGGCTGCCACTACGGGGCATTTCAAAGATGCAAGCCCCCTACTTTTGATGGTAACGGCACAACTGTTGCGGCTCACCGGTGGGTGAGGGAGATGGAAGCTGTTCTCCTTATCAGCGAGTGTCGGGAAGACCAGAAGTGAAGTTTGCTGCCCACTCAATTATGGACTCTGCTTTGTGCTGGTGGGACAATATCATCAAAGGCGAGGGTAGTCGGGCCATTGGAAGGATGAAATGGGCTGAGTTGAAGAAGTTGGTGATTGAAGAGTTCTGTTCTCACAAGGAGATGGACAAAGTTAAGAGGGAGTTCCTGCAGTTGGAGGCGAGGACCATGACACGTCCGCAATACACCACCAAGTTCAACGAGATGGCATGGTTGGTGCAAGATCAAGTGACACACATATCACGAATGATCAAGAGATATATCCAGTGCTTGCCCGCGGATGTACATAGGCTTATGATCGCTACCCGCCGAGCACGTTTAGGTCGGCGGTTGATTTGGCCGGGAGGTTGTACGATGAAAGGACTGTGGTGGTGGGTGAAGTCAGCAAGAGAGGTGGTGGTGATTAGAACTGGAATGGGAAGCAGATTGGATGTAGCGAGGCCACTCCAAGCAACAAAGGTGCACGGTGGATGACCGACATGTGGTCACATCTGGTGTGGGGATGAAGAGGTGTGGCAAGTATGGAAAAGAGCACACCGGCGAGTGTAGATGGGGATTGAACGTGTGCTTCAAGTGTGGGAATCCAGGTCATATGGGATGAGAGTGCAAAGCGGGGTGATGTTTTAATTGTGGTGGGGAGGGCCACATGAGTAGGGGGCTGCAAGAAGTCGAGGGCTGAAGGATCGGGAGTGAAGAAGGCTGGAGGAGAATTACAAAGGGCGAGTGCCAGAGCATTCATGATGATGCAGGAGGAGGCTAGGACGGATCTTGATGTTGTGTCAGGTACGTTTCTAGTAAACCAAACTTTAGCCTTTGTCTTATTTGATTTTGGTGCTAGTAAGAGTTTTATTTCTGCTGCTTTTTATGCTAAATTTCCTGTTAGTAGTAAGAATATAGATACGCCCTTTGATGTTGAAACTGCCATAGGTAAGTCTACTAGGATTTTTGAGATGATAGAAGATTGTGACACAGAACTAGAAGGTCACAAGTTTCTTGTTAGACCATGTGTGATGACCTAAGGCAGATTCGATATAGTCCTAGGAATGGATTGGTTGGCGGACTTCGAGGCGAATTTTATGTTTCGTAAGAAGATGATTCGATTGACAACACCTGACGGGAGTTCGGTGATGGTTTTTAGTGATCAAGTCACGGCAATTCCGAAAGTGATTTCGATGGCAGTGGCGGGAAAGTGAATGAGACATGGATGTAGTGCCTACTTGGCGTACGTTAAGGATGTGGATAAGCCAAAACAACAACTGGCCAACGTACCGGTGGTGTGTGACTTTCCAGATGTATTTCCCGAAGACTTCCAAGAGTGCCACCAGACCACGAGATCGAGTTTCAGATTGATCTGATATCGGGTGCCCAACCTGTAGCTAAGGCACTGTATCGGTTGGCTCCGACTGAGATGAATGAGTTGATGGAGCAACTATAGGAGTCACTTGACAAGGGGTTCATTCGACCGAGTATATCTCCATAGGGTGCTCCGGTCCTGTTCTGAAAAAGAAAGACGGTAGTATGAGGATGTGTATAGACTACCGAGAGCTGAATAAGCTGACAGTGAGGAATCGGCACCCCTTACCGAGAATTGATGATTTGTTTGATCAGCTCCAAGGTGCTAGTTGGTTCTCGAGGATAGACCTTCGATCTGGTTACCATCAGTTAAAGGTGAAGGAGCAGGATATTCCTAAAACAACTTTTTGCACGCGCTATGGACATTACGAGTTTCTTGTTATGTCTTTTGGTTTGACCAATGCGTCAGCTGCTTTTATGGACTTGATGAATCGAGTGTGTTGGCCGTTGTTGGATAAATCAGTGATTTTGTTTATTGATGATATCCTGATTTATTCAAAGAGTGAGAATGAGCATGCTGGCCATATTTGAGAGGTGTTGGAGACGTTGAGAAGAGAGAAGTTGTATGCCAATTTCTCCAAGGGTGCATTCTAGTTGCGCGAGGTTAAGTTCTTGGGTCATGTAGTGAATCCCGAGCGGATTATGGTGGACCCGGCAAAGGGGGAGGCGGTGATGCAATGGAAGTCTCCGAAGACGCCATACGAGATTCGTAGCTTCTTAGGTTTGGTAGGCTATTATAGGAGATTCATCAAAACTTCTCTAGGATCGCTTCTCCACTGACCAAGTTGACCCAGAAGGATGTAAAGTTTCTAAGGGGGCAAGCTCAAGAGAGGGCATTCGAGGAGTTAAAGGCGAGGTTGACTCAAGCTCCTGTCTTGTCATTTCCCAATGGAAACAAAGATTTGGTGGTTTATTCAGATGCTTCTTACTCGGGGTTGGGATGTTTATTGATGTAGGGAGGAAACAATATAGCCTATGCATCTCGACAGCTGAATGTTCATGAGGTTAACTACCCTACTCATGACTTGGAGCTAGCAGTTGTGGTCTTTGTGCTAAAGGTTTGGAGGCACTACCTATACGGGATGAAGTGCACCATATTCACTGACCACAAGAGCTTGAAGTACTTCTTTGAGCAGAAAGACTTAAACATGAGGCTGAGGACATGGTTGGAGCTCATAAAAGACTATGATTGCGAGATCCATTACCATCCGGGCAAGGCCAATGTGGTGGCGGATGCTCTTAGTCGAAAAGAAAGACTCGAGCCGATTCGGGTAAAACCTTATCAGCTGGTTATGACCTCTGATGTCACGAATCAGGTCAAAGAGTTTCAAGATAAAGCATTGAAAGAAGATCATCTTAACTCTGAAAGAATGAGAGGTATGGTAGCGGAATTGGGTGAAAACACACTCGGTGTTAGGACTCGATTTGGGTGGATGTGGATTCCTCGTTTTGGGGATCTACGTGTTAACGTTATGGATGAAACTCATAAGACTCGGTACTCTATTCATCCCGGTGCTACAAAGATGTACCAAGACATGAAGAAAGATTATTGGTGGCCGGGTATGAAGCGCGATATGATGGAGTATGTGAGTAAATGCCTTACTTGTTTAGAAGTGAAGGCCAAGCATCGCCGTATGGAAAGATCCAACCGTTGGATATATCGGAGTGGAAGTGGGAGCACATTACCATGGACTTTATTACAAAGCTACCATGTACCACACGAGGATATGATGCCATATGGGTGATCGTTGATCGTTCAACGAAGAGTGCTCACTTCCTACCAATCCGCAAGACATATTCATCGGAGAGGTTGGCGGATGTTTTACATTAAGGAGATCGTAACTCGTCATGGTGTGCCGGTGTCTATTGTGTCTGATCGTGACACCCGGTTTACATCTAAATTTTGGAAGAAATTCCACAATGCTATGGGGAAAAGGTTACATATTGGTACGGCTTATCATCCTCAGACGGATGGCCAGTCAGAAAGGACCATTCAGACGTTGGAAGATATGCTTCGGGCATGTATTATTGATTTTGGAGGAAGTTGGGATGACCACTTACCGTTAGCTGAGTTCTCATATAACAACAGTTAACATGACAACATTGGTACGCCCCCTTAAGAGATGCTATACGGGAGGAGATGTAGAACAACCGTGTGTTGGGGTGAAATTGGTCAAAAAGAGTTAGGGAACGTCGAGGTAGTCGAGGCTACGACTAAGAAGCTGGAAAGGATCAAGGCCTTCATGAAGGCAGCTGTAAGGCCCCGTTCTCGATACACTTACAGCTAGTCAATCATTGCACATAAAACATATAATTACATTGACTTCCATAATGTGTTGCAGTGGAAACATTAAAACAAATATTTCATTATAATAAACGATTTTGCAAAATAATGCAACATTCGTTACAAAACACCGTTTGTTCGCATTACAATGCAAAAGCCTTAAACAAAAGAATGTCATCCAAAAAGAGCTGAGTAGCCACCCCGTGCCATCCTCAGTAACATTACCTGCCAACTGGAAACATATAAAAGTCAGCATTGCTATGTGAGTTCTGTTTTATAATAAAAATACTTTATCTTTCGTTTAAAACCGTCCTTTACTTTCTTTCAAATCATACCAGGCTTAGAACGTGATCACACATCGTACGTACACATAGATAATAGTTATTATCTTCATTATCGTTCATTTCGTACATTTATTATATTTCGTTTCCATCTAGGTCCTGTCATGTGCTTAACCCCCCTCTAGAGCACCAAGCAATTCATCTAGGGTTAAGCGATAAGGACCCCATACATATGGTCAATCACAAAGATTGAACCCCTGTGTGCATCCTCATGGGGTATTTAACCTGTACACAGTTGAGCTGACACCCCTCATTCGGTGTGAACCTTCATACATTTGCTTAATCACATGGATTAGGCCCTAGTGTGCATCCTGACGGGGTAGCTAACCCGCACACGGTTGAGCTAACACCCCTCATTGGTTGTGAACCTTCATACATTTGCTTGCAAGCCTTTCTTATGTTCGTTCATTCATTAATGCATGCATTCTTTTGTTTCGTTCCTCCTTATCTTCCACTTTATGTTACATAATACTTTCAATTCATTCATTCATTAACATACAAAGTAAAGCCACGGGAAGACAATCATACATAATAAGGAACATGAATATAAACATACAACATGACCATACAAGGCACCCTCATACATACTTAACATACCACTTACATACAATCATGCATAAGCACCAAACATACATCATCATCATCATGCCCATCACATTATCTATGACCTCAAAAGTCAACTTACATAAACCCCCGGGAACCCCCCAAGTCAAGGCCTACATCTACCCATTTCTCCGAAAATCTGAAAAATAAACTTTCTTCATCTGCATTTCCTCTTGCTCATCCGCATTAGAAAATGCGGATGAGTTAGACACGGAGGGTCATCCGTATTAGTATGTGGTTCATCCGCATTGGGTAATGCGGATGAACAAAAGTTGTCATCCGCATTTCCTCTATTACCTCGCATTTGTCAATGCGCAAGAGTAGAACTTGTCCGCATCATTTCTGGTCTTCCACATTTGTCAATGCGGAAGAACAATCAGCTCTCCTCCAGCAGACTCTACATCTGCATAGACTTTAGTCGCATGGTCCTCAGCCACAAGACCATCAGTCTCCAATCATTCCCTACCCCATTCTAAGCTTATGCTATCCATCCTAAGCTTAAGAAATCCACTCTCATCCTTAATTGAGCATAGCATTGCCTAACCTCGAACGCCACCCAAAACGCACCCAAACACATATAAACATATACGAGTATGAAACCCAAATTTTATAAAATTTTATAAAACTTTATACATGCCCTTCCAGCCCCAAAGCAGGTTAAAACAAGTAAAAAGGGGGTTCAAGAACTCACCTTTGCAGCCTCTTAGGTGTGACTTCTTCCAAACCGGTTTGCAATTGAGTTCAACAGTCTAGAAACCCACCAAAAGCACACCCAAACACACGCAAACACACATAAGTGTATAACCGAGGCAAGGTCAGTTAAGAACACTATAAACACATGAATTCTCACCTTGAATTCGATCATTTCTTCTTGTTCTTCTTCAACCTGAAAGCTCTACACTTTCTCTCTCAAAAATCCCGAATGAAAAGGTGTAGGCAGCCAACATGGGCGGCCATCACCTCTTACACCCACTTTTTAAAGATTTTGTCCTTTCTAACACAATTGGTCCCTCTACTTGGGCTTTATTTCCTTTCTTTCTTTTCCTTCACTTTATTCATCTTCTCTTGACTTTTAAAAATAACTAGGTGTTACCAGTCCACCCCCCATATATAGGTTTCTTCCCCGGAACTTGTTATTCCTCAAACAACTGTGGGTAATGTTGTCTCATCTCTTCTTCAGTCTCCCACATAGACTCAGATCCCTTTCTGTGCTTCCACTGTACATGCACAAGTGGGACCAATTTATTCCTCAAACTCTTCTCTTTATAGTCAATGATCGCCACTAGTTGCTCCACATAGTTGAGCCATCCATCTACCTCGATATATTCCAGTGGTACAACCACGTCCTCGTCTGCCAAACATTTCCTCAGATGAGATATATGGAATGTCGGATGAATTCCACTTAACTCTTCTGGTAACTCTAGTCTATAGGCCACCTATTCCTACTCGAGCAATGATTCGGAAAGGCACTATGTACCTTGGGCTCAGCTTGCCTCGCTTTCTGAACCAAATGATACCCTTACAAGGTGAGACTTTCAACATAACTCTAATACTCACCTAGAACTCATCGGTCTACATTGTTTATCAGCATACGACTTCTGTCTGTCTTCGGCTGCCTTCATGAAGGCTTTGATTCTTTCCAGTTTCTCAATCTTAGCCTCGACCACTTTGATGCTCCCTAACTCTTTATGGTCGATATCACCCCAACTGTTAGGATCAGTGATCTACGTTTGATTGATTAGAGAGTATAGCAGCGGAATTCTAACAATGAATTAGCCAATTCACAAGAACGAAAAGATATTCAATGAAGAACAAAAACGGTTATAGATAGAGAGAATTCTGCAGATAAATTTCATTCAATATTCGCTTTCGTGGTAACGGAATGTCACAATTACAATTAGGTCGACACCTCTTATATAAGAGATGTGACGTCTGCTGATGTCACTTGATAGTGACATCTAACAGAATTATTCCAACTGAAACACAACTACTGAAGATGTCAAAACAGCTGACATCTTCTTACAAAAATACTAAGTGTTATCAGTTACTACAACTACTGAAAAACATAAAACTACTGACACTACAACGACTGAAGAACAAGCTCTTCAGTCGTTTTACAAAACTACTGAAAGTAAAAACATAAAACTACTGATATCACAACTACTGAAGAAGTACTCTTCAGCTGTTATGAAAAACTACTGAAACTTCAGTACTTGGTCTTCAGACTTGAACTTCAGACGTTTCATCAGCTGATGACTTCAGTAGATATCATCAGCTGATGTCTTCAGTCTTTGTCTTCAGACTTTGTACAGCAGTTGTTGATCTTCAGCACTTGTAGACTCTTCAGCTGTTGTACTTCAGTACTTTGGTCTTCAGCTTCAGCACTTGTGTTCTTTAGCTGTTCAGCTTCAGCAGTTGTGTTCTTCAGCTGTTGAGCTTCAGCACTTTAGTCTTCAGCTGTTGAAGTCTTCAGTACTTGATCTTCAGCTGTTGAAGTCTTCAGCACTTGTCGAACTGCTGATGAAGCCTTCAGCAGTTGTTGTGATATCATGTGGGACTTAGAGGTTTTCTGATCTTGGCTCATTGGTTCTTTTGGTCCAACACCAACACACGGGTGTTCTGCATCTCCTACCGTATAGCATCTCATAAGGTGGCATACCGATACAGGCATGATAATTGTTGTTATATGAGAACTCAGCTAACGTTAAGTGGTCATTCCAACTTCCTCCAAAATTGATGACACATGCCCGAAGCATATCCTCCAGCGTCTGAATGGTCCTTTTCGACTGACCATCTATCTGAGGATGATCAGCCGTGCTAATGTGTAACCTCGTCCCCATAGCATCATAGAATTTCTTCCAAAAATTAGATGTAAACGGGTGTCACGATCAGATAAAGTAGACATCGGCACACCATGACGAGTCATAATCTCTTTGATAAACAGATCCGCTAATATTTTGGAAGAATACGTCTCACAGATCGGTAGAAAGTGAGCACTTTTCATCAAACGATCAACAATCACCCATATAGCATGATACCCTTTCATGGTACGCGGTAGCTTCGTAATAAAATCCATGGTGATGTGCTCCCACTTCCACTCTGGTATATCTAGCAGTTGGATCTTCCCATACAGCTTTTGGTGCTCGGCCTTCACTTGTAAACAAGTAAGACATTTACTCACATACTCTACCACATCATGCTTCATACCCGGCCCACTAATAATCTTTCTTCATGTCTTGATACATCTTTATAGCACCGGGACGAATAGAGTACCAAGTTTTATGAGATTCATCCATAATCTTCACGCGTAGATCCCCAAAACGAGGAATCCACATCCGTCCGAATCGGGTTCTAACACCGAGTGTGTTTTCACCCAATTCTGCAACCAGGCCTCTCATTCTTTCTGAGTTAAGAGGATCTTCTTTCAATGCCTAATCTTGAAACACTATGACTTGCTTCATCACATTAGAGGTCATGATCAACTGATAAGCTTTCACACTAATCGGCTCGAGTCTCTCCTTTAGGCTAAGGGCATCCGCCACCACGTTGGCTTTGCTCGGGTGGTAATGGATCTCATAATCATAATCTTTTATGAGCTCCAACCATCTCCTTTGCCTCATGTTTAAGTCTTCTTGCTCGAAGAAGTACTTCAAGCTCTTGTGATCAGTGAATATGGTGCACTTCGTCCCATACAGGTAGTGCCTCCAAATCTTTAACGTGAAGACCACTGCTGCTAGCTCCAAGTCATAAGTAGGATAGTTAACTTCATGAACCTTCAACTGTCGGGATGCATAGGCTATAACCTTTCCTCTCTGCATTAACACACACCCCAACCCCGAGTAGAAAGCATCAGAATAAACCATCAGATCTTCACTTCCATCTGGTAATGACAGGACAGGAGCTTGAGTCAATCTCGCCTTTAACTCCTCAAAAGCCTTGTAGAGATTAATGAAGAGGCTGATGCAACCTAAAACATCCAATGTCTTTCCTACATGCTGCACAAGTGCATTGAAGAAGAATGCTTAGGAAGTTTTACACATGCAACAGAAAATACTCTAAGTGTAAAATCTTCTAAAGCCAAGACCAATATCTTCCGAAGCTAAATATGAAGTTTTCCGAAGCCTCAGAGACAAAGTATTTCGAAGCTTCAACTCATGAAGACAAATTTCTTCCGAAGACTTTTAGTACATGCTTTATCTGATGTACTTTTCCATAAAGCTGGACACCTTTCCGCTGCACCTCTGTAAGGTCACCAACTTACATGAGTTGGTGAAAAGGTCCATGCTTTTGGTAACTGTACATTGAGGTCTTGAGTTTGTAACTTTCTACTTCATGTACTTTATCCTTTTTGTAAGAGATAAGGATGTGAGCTATGGCATGTCATAGTCACAAGTCAAAAGGCAATCAGCCTTTTGACTCTACAATTGATTTTGTTTAGTGTCTAGTCAATTGTATCCAGCTAGCTTTCAAAGTATAGCCGGCTGTAGGATGTAGTATAAGTATCTCATGTTCTTGAATCTTTCTAATATGCTTTGTAACACTTGTAATAGAACATAGAGAAAGCAATATACTGCATTCTTGAAAACCATATACTTGTGTTCTTTGTGTTCTATCTCTTACATTACTTGTGTTCTTAGGGTCTTACCTTGGTTAATCCAGTTTACTGTTTGATCAAGTTTAGTTAATCTCCTCTTTGTGTTGTTGTGTTGTAACTCTACACCCTTTAACGATCCTGCATTTGGTATCAGAGCATTTCAGGCTCTTGATATAAGATCTCACCATCTTAAGATCCCTCACACACACGAAATACTAAACTTTTCAAATGACAACCATTTCCAAGACTGATATGGAAACTGGAACCATGAACAAGTCCCCACTGATCACTCTTGGTGAGTTTGATACCTAGTGTTTAAGAATGAAAGGTTTCATCAGGTCTCTTGATTAAAGAATGTGGGGTCTATTGAGAATGGACCTTTCATACCCAGCACCCCTTCTGCTATTGGTGTTGGTATGATCCCCAAAGATGTGGCTAACTACTCTAATGAAGATAGGAAGAGGGTAGAGATAGACAAAAAAGCCATTATAGCCCTTCAAACTGCCCTTCCAAACTCTGTGTACAGAGGTTTCAAGAAGTGCAAAACAGCCAAGCAGTTGTGGGATGCACTAAAACTAATGTATGAGGGTTCCTCTGAAGCCAAGGAGAACAAGAAGGATCTCCTAAAGCAGCAGTTTGAAAATTTCACCTTCAAAACAGGTGAAACCATGACTCAGCAGTACTTCAGGTATGTTAAGATTGTGGATACCCTAGTGGATGGAGGAGTTTCTCTTGAGAATAGAGACATTGTAAGGAATTTCACGTCCTCACTTCCTAGGAAATGGACACACTACTGTGTGGTGATCAAGAGAACTGAAAATCTAAAAACTCTTACTCTGACAGAGTTATATGGGATTCTCAATGGCTACCAGATGGAGATGAACATGCAAGGTTCATCTGGCAAATCCAACAATCAAATGGGTTCAGCCCTACATGTGGTTGAAAGGGATAGCATAGAAACCAAACATCATCTCATATGCTACCCTGACAACTCACCAAAGGGTCCTTTCATCACCTTCCCAGAGACACCAAGGGAGAACTACACTCAACGAAGCCCATTCCAAGAGACAAGCTCTTCTCAAGCTTTTATATCTTCTGATGAAAGCTGTGGCAACTCTCTTTTCACTCTTAAAGACCTGGACTGTATTCAACCAGATGATCTGGAATACATGGAAATAGTCCAGCAGATGGCTTTTCTCACTCGTAGAGGCAAGAAGTTCTACAAGAGGACTAGAAGGAAGTTCTAAAGCAATGAAACCAGTGGAAAGTTTGGCTTGGACAAAGGCAAAGTCAAGTGTTATAACTGTAACTTGATAGGCCACTTTGCAAGAGAGTGTAGGCACCTAGAGCAAATGGTGGCCAAACACAGTCCAGACCAAACTACACTGACAAAACTCTCCAGAATGAGAAGTCACAGCAGCAGGCTGTTGTTGCTATTGAAGAAGGAGACTTTGACTGGAGCTTTCAGGTGGAAGATGCTTCTCCTAACCAAGCATTGATGGCAGATCATGATGAAGCCAAGGTATTGGAACATCTCTGTACTCCTGAACGCATTGCTAAAGTTAAAAGATACAAGTCCTATAACCTGGAGATGAGATCTGACCTTGAGTCCTTAAACATTTTAAAATCTGATTTTAGAAAGTGTGAAAATGATTATAAACTAAAGATAGAGGACCTTGAGAAAACCATTTCAGTTCTAAAACATGAACACACAGATTTTAGGACTCAAATCAAAGATCTCATAACCAAGTTAACTGAGTGCCAGGCTGAGCTTGTGATCAGCAAAGCTAAGGCAGAAAAGAGTGTTCTTGAATAAGAGACCTTCAAGAACATGATATCCTCATCCCTGCACAACAAAGTGTGCTATCAAAACATGCAGGGACTGGGATCCAATGAGATAGCTCCTCCACACACAATCTTGTCTGTACGATCTCCTAGGTGTGGAACTTGGGAAGATGAGCTTCCTCTCATAGATCCTGTGAGTGAAGAGGATGAAGAAGAGATAGTGAAGAATTCCTCTGAGAAGAGTGAAGAGGAGGATTCCAAGAAGGGTCACTATCCTTCTGAGGAGAAAAAGAAGACTGTGATGACCAAGTCCATGAGAAAGAACTTGATCAGAAAGAGCAAAAGAAAGGCAAGGAAGGCTCAAGAGATCAAGGCTACTTTTGATTCTAAGCAGAAACAAGTTTTCATCTCTGCAGGGTTTAAAGTGGTAGGGACTGAAGACATCAACCAAAACTCTTCTGCTAAGAGTTCTGGTTCTTGTTCAACTCATCTCAGTAACAAGAAGAAGACTGATCTGCTGTGTGCCACTGCTGCATAGCTTGGACCATCAAACTCCAAGCACAGTTCTCAGCCCAAGAGAACTGTCTTAGCATCTGCAAAGATGAAAGTGGAGAAGGGATGTGACCAAAGACAGGCTTGTTCTCAGGAAAAGGATCTTGTGAAGAAGAAGATGAACTGTGTCATGTGTGACAGCATCAATCACATTGCTAAGGATTGTCCATACAATCCTAAAGGTACTGTCTATATGACCAAAACAAAGACTTCAAAGGGTCTCAAGAATATTCAAGCTTCGGAAGGAAAATCTATTTCCCTCGAAAGCTCCAAATCTAAGAAGAAGACAATTGGAAAATGACCTTCGGAAGAGAAGTTGGTCTCGGAAGAAAGGAGTTCTTCCGAAGCACTAAAGTCTGCTCCAGTGTTTGCAGAATCTTCCGAAGGATCAGTCATCAAACCTTCCAAAGTTCCAAAAGCTTCCGAAGTTTTGAAGGTCAAGTCCAAGACTCCAAAGGTGGTGTGGAAGTCTAAGAAATACCAAGTGACTGAGAATTTGTTGGACCAAAAGAACCAATGATCCAGATCAGAGAAACCTTTAAGTCCCACAAACATCAAAACAACTAAAGTGGTCAACACAGCTGAAGACAAAGTCTGAAGACAACAGCTGAAGACAGTCTGAAGATAAAGTCTGAAGACAAAGTCTGAAGACAACAGCTGAAGACAGTCTGAAGATAAAGTCTGAAGACAAAGTCTGAAGACAACAGCTGAAGACAAAGTCTGAAGACAGTCTGAAGATAAAGTCTGAAGACAAAGTCTGAAGACAACAGCTGAAGACAAAGTCTGAAGATAAAGTCTGAAGACAAAGTCTGAAGACAATAGCTGAAGACAAAGTCTGAAGATAAAGTTTGAAGACAACAACTGAAGACAAAGTCTAAAGATAAAGTCTGAAGACAATAGCTGAAGACAAAGTTCTTAGAAGTTGTCAAAACAGCTGAAGTAGTTCTCTTTAGTAGTTGTGATGGTTTACATTTTAGTAGTTTGTAATCAGTAGTTTTATATTATGTAGAACATCTGAAGTTCTTACACTTCAGATGTTATAACTTCAGTAGTTGTAAAGTTAGCTTATACTTGACTTTTAGTAAAGGTGTCCTCAGTTGTTGTGGACATCTTTAGTAGTTTAGTTTACTTTCAGTTGTTTGTATAAATCAGTTAGCTGTCACTATCAAGTGACGTCAGCTGATGTCACATCCTTTATAAAAGGAATGTTGACCTAATTTCCTTGTACGGGAAGCATGTGCATGAATGAAAACATTCTTTTTGCAGAAAACTTTCTCTCTCTATAACCGTTACTGTTTGATTGAATATTCATATTATTCTTGCTAAAATTTCATCTAATTCGTGTGCTATTCCGCTGCAAATCTTAATCTAATTGATCAAACTAGATCTCGATTCCTTTCAAATGGTATCAGAGCTGGTTAATTATTGATCGATTTAACAATTGATCATTGAAACTGCTCTTTTGATATCTAAGTTTGATCAAATTAGCAAATTTGCAAGAATTGGTTATAGAGTTTGTTTTTCTGTTGCTTCCAGTGAATTAATTTGAGATTCGTCTTGTTTTAAACTGTGTTGTTGAGTTTTTGAGCTAGATCTGTTAAAATCTCATTGAACCTGCTTGAATTGGTGAAAATGGCTACATCAATCAATGATCCTCACAATACTGGCTCCTCAACAAAGCCTCCGATGCTTGTTAGGAGTGAGTATAACATATGGCAACGCCGATTGCTCCATCACCTGTCTGTCAACAATTCAGGTTGTTGGAAATCTGTGGTTCATGGACCATATAAGCCTATGGTGAGTAATTCGGAAACCAATGAGATGGTTCTGAAGAAGAAAGAGCAATACTCAGATGAAGATCTGAAACTGTTTGAAATTGATGCTAAAGCCCATGGAATTCTGGCCATGGCACTGCCTAATGAAATCTATTATGGACTTATGCATCATGAAACTGCTCATGACCTCTGGGTTGCTCTGAAAGAACAATTTGGAGGAACTGATGAGGTCTTCGCAAACAATAGAGAGATCCTTTCCCAGCAATATGAGACATTCTCTCATAGAAAGGGTGAGTCACTGACTCAACAGTTTGAGCGATTCTCCTATTTGATATCTGAACTGAAAATGGTTAAACATGAATATACAAACAGCCAGATGAACAACAGATTCCTCAGATCCCTGCCTGAGAGATGGGACACATATACTATTGTCCTACGCTCCAGTGCAAATCTGGACAATCTATCTCTTACCCAACTTCATGGGAAACTGTTAACATTTGAAAGAGAGATAGAACAGAAAAGGAAACTGGCTTCATCTGGGAAGCTCACTGATGATTTTGTACCAGGGAATACTGCTCTGGTTGGTCATGAGTCAGAATATGCTACATCAGAAAGTTCTTATGATGAGCATATAGATTTCTCTTCAAACAGTGGAGATCCTGCTTTTGCTGATTGATAGTAATTCAGGATGTAATAGTGACAATTTGTGCTTTTTGATGGATGAATTGAAAGGAACTGCTGATGATGATTTGGAAGAGATGGATATTTTGAGCCAAATGGCATTAGTCAATATCAGATCTCAAAAATTTTACAAAAGGACAGGTAGAAAATTTCCTGGTCTCTCTGGAAAAACCAAAGTTGGTTTTGACAAGAGCAAGTTGAGGTGTCACAAGTGCCATAGACTTGGACATTTTGCAAGAGCATGTAGATCATCTGGATCTAACTCTTTTGCACCCTTTGTGACCTTTCCAGGCAATAGTTCACAAAACAAAGGGCAACATTCTACCAGTTCTGGTCATCATTCACAAATTCAATCATCTCCTGCATATTTTGTTCCTCAAGGTCAAATGCCATATCCTTATCCCTGTTTTTACATGCCTCAGTCCAATCAGGTTCCAGTTCCCATGGCTCAACAACCACATGCCCTACCTGAGCCTCAACCATCTCAATCAAGTCAACAATCTCAATCTCAATCTCAATCACATCAAAGCTTTTTCACTCCTAGAGTTGTTGACTGGAGTAGCTTACCAGATGATCTTTCTGGTTATTCTAAACAAGTGTTTTCTGGTGCTGGTCAACATGGTGGTGAAAATCCTTTTGTAAATCTTGCTCTTATGGCCCTGGAGTCTACTGATGGTTCATGCTCAAATGCTTCATCATCACAAGTACCACAAGTATCTTCTGAGGCTAAGGCCAAGTTGTGTTTTGAGTCATGCATAGCTGCTTTTGCTTCAATTAGAGAAGCAAATGTAGCTTTAATTAATCAAAATCTTGACCTACAAAAAGTGATTTCCAAAAGAAAAGCTGAGTTTGAGACTGTTTAAAGGAAAACAATGATGAGATTTACAAATTAAAATGCCAAATCACTGATGAAAAGGCAAAGGTAGAGGTCATTTTAGAAAATCATAAGAATCTCAAAGAAACACTTGCAACTACTCAAGTAGAGTGTGAACACTGGATAACATCTTGCAAGGGGTTTGAAATGCTTTTCAGTAAGCAAACAGCTTCAAATGTGAAGTTTGGGATTGGGTATAATCACACTGTACCTCCTACAGATTTTACTCCCAAGACAAAAGTAAAATCTGAAGGTGAAATCAATTCCCAAACCACATCATCATGTGTCTCATCCTCAAGTGATAATGTAAAATCAGAGGATGAAGTCAGTAATAGTACCTTAGCTAATCAATCTGCTGATGGTCTTACTGTTGATAAACACATGATCAAAGAAAGGCTGAGCACTTCAGGTGTTGTCTCACAAAGTATTCAAAGTACTGAAGAGCAAGTAACAACACCTGAAGAACATTTCAAACCAAATGAAAACAAACATGGTTTGACAACTGCTAAAGAGTCTATCAGGAAATCCAAATGTACTGATAGAAAACTTTTGAAGAACAAGTCTTCAGTTGTTACAAATCCTTCAGTACTTCACATAAAACTGAAAGGAAGAAAGTACTGAAGAACACACCTTCAGTAGTTTCATCTTCTTCAGCAGTTGAACAACAGAAGATGAAGAAAAAACCATATGAAATATGTGGTCTATACAATCATCTCAACTGATGAATGTTGGTACAGAAAGGGTTCCAAATTTAACAAAGATAAAATCATTAAAAAGAAAATTAATAAAATGAAAGATGAATTTGAAACCAAGTTTGTGCCACAAACATCTCAAACTGATAACCCAAAGCTTTCACAAAAATCTAAAAAGAAGGAAGGGGTTTATCATAAAACAGCTGAAAATATTCCTCAAGGAGTATCAAAACACCAGACTAAGTCTGTGTCTTTCAAAAAGGAGGACATGGTGAGTCACAGGAACCAATCAAAAACAAGTACTGATATGTCTGCTGAACTGAAGGCTTTAACAACCAATCAGACACAACTTGTCATGATGGTTCAACATCGGTTGGGGAGAGTAATCAAATAGATGTACCTGTGATTAAACCACTGAAAAGGAAAACTAAGCCAAAATCGAAGGAATCTTTTTCAGCACCATCTCCACCTTCAAAGGCTGTTAATCATGACAAATTAGTTAGTATAAAATCTGTTGATGAGAACAGACCCAAAACAAAAATGGTTTGGGTCTCAAAAGCTAACTAGTTTGTTGTGACAAATGCAGGGTTCTTCAGCATGCCATAGAAGCATCTGGTATGTGGACAATGGAGGATCTATGCATATGACAGGGAGCAGTTTTCTTCTTCATGACTACTCTCAAGGAAAGAAGGGATTTGTATATTTTGGTATTGATGCTAAGGGTTACATCATCGGCAAAGGCTTTGTGTCAAATGGTGAGATAAGATTTGATGATGTTAACCATGTGGAGAATCTCAAGTACAACTTGTTGAGTGTCAGTCAAATGTGTGATAAAGGGCATGTTGCACTTTTCACCAGCCAGAACTGTCGGATTCTGTCTTCCATTTTTTTGAGAATGATTGACAAGATATTGGATGAATATACTCTCCTGAAGGCCAACAGGATTGGAAGAGTATATGCCTTAGACTTATCAAAGAAAATTAATCTAAAAGGCCATCTATGTATGTTCTCCAAGGCCTTTCCTCAGGAATCTGAACTATGGCACAGAAGGCCTGGTCATGTGAATCTTAAAAACATGAACCAGCTGATGCATCATGGTTTAGTGAGAGGTCTGCCATTAAAGGAGTTCAAATGTGAAGACAACTGCTCTGCTTGTTTAAAAGGAAAGCAACATAAAGTATCAGTCCTTCCAATAGAAGAACCAAAGTCAACTGCCTGCTTGCAATTACTGCATATGGATCTTTTTGGTCCAGTAAGAGTGATGAGCATGGCAAAGAAAAAATATTGTCTAGTAATTGTGGATGATTATTCCAGATTTGTATGGACTTTCTTCTTACATTCAAAAGATGAGGCTAGTCAAGTCATCATCTACTTTGTGTTGCATGTGGAAAAGTAGTACTCTCTTTCTGTCATGTGTGTGAGGAGTGATAATGGCACAGAATTTAGAAATCACACACTTGATGAATTCTATTCCTCTAAGGGAATCAAGAGGCAGTTTAGCATTCCAAGAACTCTTGAACAAAATGGGGTGGTGGAGAGAAAGAACAAGACCCTTATTGAAGCTGCAAGGTCAATGTTGGCTGATTCTGGTTTGCCACTAACCTTTTGGGCTGAAGCTGTCAACACAGCTTGCTATGTGCAAAATAGAGTGTTAGTAAATCAGAGGTTGATGAAGACTCCTTATGAAGTGTTACATCATTTGGCTCCTCTGATTTCCTTCTTTGGAGCATTTGGGTGTCCTTGTTATATTCTTAACACAAAGGATCCTCTTCAGAAGTTTGAATTAAAGGTGGATGCAGGGTACTTCGTTGGATATTCATCTGAAGATAAAGTCTAAAGACAACAGCTGAAGACAAAGTCTAAAGACAAAGTCTGAAGACAACAGCTGAAGACAAAGTTCTTAGAAGTTGTCAAAACAGCTAAGTAATTCTCTTCAGTAGTTATGATGGTTTACATTTTAGTAGTTTGTAATCAGTAGTTTTATATTATGTAGAACATCTGAAGTTCTTACACTTCAGATGTTATAACTTCAGTAGTTGTAAAGTTATCTTATACTTGACTTTTAGTGAAGGTGTCCTCAGTTGTTGTGGACATCTTCAGTAGTTTAGTTTACTTTCAGTTGTTTGTATAAATCAGTAAGCTGTCACTATCAAGTGACGTCAGTTGATGTCACATTCCTTTATAAAAGGAATGTTGACCTAATTTCCTTGTTCGTGTGTTATTCCGCTACAAATCTTAATCTAGTTGATCAAACTAGATCTCGATCCCTTTCAGAATTCTCCATCAACAACAGCTCAAGATCCTCTCAGCACAACCATAGGATCTATTACTTTTGAATTACCTTCAGTTAATGAGCCCAAGTCAAGCAAGGCTTGGGTTTCCAAATGTAACTAATCATTTTCTTTGTGCAGGGATAGCTGAAGACAAACAAAAATGTTTGGATCATTGATAGTGGTTGTTCCAAGCACATGACAAGCAATAGGTCACTACTCCAGAACTTTGAAAGGATTGATGGAGGACCAGTTGTTTTTGGAGGAGATGAAGGTGGTTACATTTCTGGAAGAGGCAAGGTCACAAATGGTAAGCTCAGCACAGAAAAGGTAAACTTTGTCAAGGAGCTGGGATACAATCTTCTGAGTGTATCTCAATTTTGTGATCAGAGTCATAACATGCTCTTTACTGAGCATGAGTGCATTGTTTGTATGCCTGGTGTGGCCATTCCTCATGAGCATATCCTGCTTAGAGCCCCAGGAAAGGGAACATGTACAAGATGGATTTGCAAGAAATATCTCCCTCTGGAGAAGTTTTATGCTTTCTGTCTAAAGCTAATAGTGACGAGTCTTTCCTATGGCATAAAAGAATATGCCATGTAAACTTTAAGAACATGAACAAATTGATTAAGCATGATTTGGTAACTAGAATACCAAAGAAAGAGTTTACAAGTGATGACCATTGTGTTGCATGCCTCAAAGGGAAGCAACATAAGGTATCTTACAAGCCTAAGGAAAAGAACTCCATCACTACACCCTACACTTGTTACATATGGATTTCTTTGGCCCTACCAGTGTAATGAGTTTGGGAAGGACCTCTTACTGTTTAGTGATCATAGATGACTTTACAAGATTCACCTGGGTTTTCTTCCTTAGAACTAAGGATGAGACTCCTAAGATTCTAAAGAATTTCATCTTAAAGATTAAGAATCAATCTGATCACAAGGTCAAGATCATAAGATGTGATCAAGGAACTGAATTTAAGAACCAACTCCTTGATACATTCTATGATGAAAAGGGTATTACAAGACAATACAATGCTCCCAGGACTCCTTAGCAAAATGGTGTTGCTGAGAGGAGAAATAGGACATTGATTGTGCTGCAAGAACCATGCTGTCTGACTCTAAGCTGCCTATCACCTTCTAGGCAAAGGCAGTTAACACTGCCTGCTATGTGTAAAATAGAGTTTTAGTAGTTAAGACTCATGTCAAGACTCCTTATGAACTTTGGCACAAGAGGAAACCTTTTATTAGTTTTCTCAGGTCATTTGGTTGTCCTTGCACCATCTTGAATACCAAGGATCAAATTGCCATGCTGAGAAATCAGATGATGGACACTTTATTGGATACTCTTCTCAAGCTAAGGATTATAGAGTATACAATCTCAGAACTAGAATTGTTGAGGAGTCAGTGACTTTCAATGAACACACACCCTGTGTTGCTGGTTCTGGTCCGGATTGGTTATTTGATCTTGATTTGATTACCAACTGTTTTAACAAATCTTGTGAGAATGTTTCAGGATCTGCAGAAAATTCAAATACAGGTGATCCTGATCCAAGATTTAAGCTAAGAAGACCTTCAAGTCATACATTTTCAGCTCCAGTTGGAACTACTTCTGCTAATGAGGTTTCTACCAGCACTACAATGACAAACTCAGCTGATACATCTGGGATGCCTTCAAATTCCAGCTCAGAGGCTCCACAACCATATAGGAACACTTCAATGTGGAAGACAACAATGGTGGTGGTGACAGTGACCAAGAATTTCTTGATGCCACTAACCACACCATAGATGACAACATCAATGATGTCACACACTGCTTGGATCAAGTCTCTCTTGAAAAGTGTGCTGATGTGGTAGGAGAAACATCTATGCCAGATCTAAATTTCTCTAATTTAGATCTCTCTCAACAACTTGCTATGATCCCTCAGCTTAGGATCCATAAGTCTCACCCCACCACAAACATCATTGGAGATGTTGTCACATGGGTAAGGACAAGAGGACAAACCCATGAAGCAAATGTTTGTCTTCACTCTTGTTTCTTATCCCGGATAGAGCCAAAGAAAGTTGATGAGGCTCTAAAGGATGGAAGTTGGTTTGAAGCTATGCAACAAGAGTTGCTTCAATTCAAAAGGTAGAAAGTTTGGAACCGTTGTCTTCTAACTTTTGGGAAGACTACCATCGGAACCAAATAGATGTTTAGGAATAAGAAAGATGATAGAGGCATCATCATCAAGAACAAAGCTAGACTGGTTGTTCAAGGATACACACAAGAAGAAGGGATTGACTACACTGATATCTTTGCTCCAGTGGCAAGATTAGAAGCTGTTAGGATATTCCTGGCATTTGCTACATCCAAGACTTCAAGGTTTTTCAGCTTGATGTGAAGTGTGCCTTTTTATATGGAGTGATAGATGAAGAGGTATATGTCAAACAACCACCTGGTTTTGTAGACCCTAATCATCCTGATTATGTCTGCAAGCTTGACAAAGCTATCTATGGGCTGCATCAGGCACCCAGGAAATGGTATGAGACACTATCTAAGTATCTTTGTAAACATGGATACAGGAGAGGTACTATAGATGGAACTCTCTTCATCAAAGGACAGGGAAATGACATACTGCTAGTTCAAGTGTATGTGGATGACATCATCTTTGGTTCAACTAATCTAAAGCTCTGCAAAGACTTTGAGAAGCTGATGAAAGACAGATTTGAAATGAGTGCCATGGGGGAACTCAATTTCTTTCTAGGAATTCAAGTGAAGCAAGTTGAAGATGGCATCTTCATAAGTCAGTCAAAGTATGTTCAGGACATACTCAAGAGATTCAACATGACTGATTATAAGATTGCTAAGACACCCATAGCTAGAAACCACTCTCTTGGACCTGATCCTAAGGGGGAGTATGTAGATAAGCACTTATACAGGGCTATGATTGGATATCTTTTGTATCTTACTGCTAGCAGGCCTCATGTTATGTTTGCTACATGCATCTGTGCAAGATATCAATCCAACCCTAAGATGTCTCACCTCATCACTGTCAAAAGGATTCTAAGATACCGCAAAGGTGCTTCAACACTTGGTTTATGGTACTCTAAGAATCCTGACTTCAATCTGTATGCTTATACAGATAGTGATTATGGTGGTTGCAACATGACTGCAAAGTCTACATCTGGGGGATGTCAATTCCTTGGTGGAAGGGTTGTCTCATGGCAATGCAAGAAACAATCCTGTGTCTCTACATCAACTGCTGAAGCTGAATACATTGCTACTGCAAGCTGCTGTGCTCAAGTACTTTGGATTCAAAATCAGATGCTGGACTATGGGTTAAACTTCAAGGAGACTCCCATTCACATAGACAACAACAATGTTATCTCAATCACAGAGAATCATGTGCAGCACTCAAGGACAAAGCACATCAATATCATGTATCATTTAATAAGAGATAACTATGAAAAGGGATTAATTAAACTAGTCAAAGTTCACACAGATGAACAATATGCTGATCTGTTTACAAAGGCTTTTGATGAACAGAGATTTAAATATCTAATATCAGCTATTGGGATGATAAACTTTGAGTAAGCTTTTCTTAAAACTAATTCTTATTATTTCTTAAAATATATGTGTCCTAAGTTGTCTAGTTCATCACTTTCATAAGCTCATGTTTTCTTTGGATGAAAATTCTTTTTGAAGACTTTCCTTAGATTTTTGAAATTTTCTGATACTTCGGAAGTTATGCTTTTAACTTCAGAAGCAAATCATGCCTTCAAAATAAATAGCTGTCTAAGAAATTTACCTTTGGAAGAGCTTTCAGATTTATCTTCCGAAGCTTAAATACTTGTCTCAGACACTTACCTATTTTCAAGGACCACTTACTTCCGAAGCAAAATTAACTCTCGGAAGCTTTGTTGTTTTATGTACAAAGCAGTCAAGTTTTAATTTCTCTTCCGAAGCAAAATTCTCAAAACTCTCAGGAAATTCTTCCGAAGTCATTTTAGCTTCGGAAGCTTTTTTTAAAACTTTCGAAGATAATTAACTTTCAGAAGCTTTTTGACTTCCAAGAAAACTATTTTTTGAGCAAAAGTAAACTACTTTTTCAGAGGTGGACCGACATCCGGATTTCAAAGTTTATCCTCTTTCATTAACTTTATGTGAAATCCCTCTCACATATAAACCCAACAGTTTCCCCCTTTTTCTATCATCTTTTCTTCCTTCAAACCTAAAAACCCAAATTTTTCTCTGAAATTTCTTTCTTCCTTCTTTCTTCATCTTTAAGCTACCTCAAAATGGCCAACCTTGCTCACAGAAATGATCCCAACTTTACCATGCAACTACACAGGCAACACAATCAGGTTGCTCTGTTAAGCTCTGAGAAAGATCCTCATTTCTCAGAGGTTTGCCATTTCTTAGCTCTGTCTAACTACTTCACCTCCCTAACCATTGATCCTCCACTCTATGAGGATCAGCTGCTTGAATTCTGGAAGACCTGCCAAGAGGTCATTATGGACGAGGAGAAGGCATTGTCTGCCACAGTGCAGGGGAGAACAATATTCATCACTCCGGCCATCATCAATAGGCATCTTCATCTGGATGATGAAGAATGTGAGGTGTTCTTCCCAAAGGAAGCTGTCAATCATTCCTTTGAGCAGATGGGATATGAGGGACATTTCTCTGTAAAGACCTTTAGGAAAGGGAAGGTCTCATCCTAGTGGAGATTCCTGCTCCATGTGGTCATCAAACAAGCATGGTGGATAGGACCAGATTCCTGAGGATCTCTCCTTCATAATCCATAGAATGGTTCAGGGGGTCAAATTCAGGTATTCTCAGTTTGTTTATACAAATTTACTTTCTAATTTAGACTCCTTAGAGTATTACATGTTTCTTAGATATGTCCAGTACATTCTTAACTGTGAACTGGGCTCACAGTTGAGGGAAACCGGTAACATTCTTAAATTGGGACAGATGAAGCCCGGCATCTTTAAAATACTGAGGAAGCCTACTGTTGGCTTCTCTAGGGTAGAAACAGCCCTTGTCCTAAAAATGTTAGAGCTCGTTGCTCAAGGTGACAACCTAGCAGCACAAGCTAGTGTTGAGCCCACACCTGCTACCTCCCAACCACCCACACAGCCTCAAATCACCATCACTTACCAAAGAAAATCCAAACAAACCCCTGCTTAGGCTATTCAGTCTGTGGAGGCCCTCATATACTCACCCATACAAGAAGAAGTGGACACTGGAGCTCCCACTTCTCCTGAGGAGCAGACCACTCCCATCTCTTCAAGAATCAGTGCTGAGGTTCCTGATGCTCAGCCTGATGAGCTCATTAGCTCACCTACCTTAAGCCATCACTCTAAGTCTCAACACTCAAGTGATCAACCTTTAGGGGACAGTTACCATCCCCAGCCTATAGATCTCAACCAACCAATTCCCCACCTTGACTTCTGTACTGATGAAGATCTAGGTTTCAGTGAGTATAATGAGTCTCTCTTCTTTACCCCTACTTAAAGAGAGATGAATGCTCCTGAGTCTCTTACATCTATCCCACATTAGTCATCTACAATTGAGGTGGACACTTCTGAACCTGTTTAGGATGTCCATATGGAATAGGCTCTCACTTTTGAAAGTGATTACATTATTAAGACCCCACCAATGACAACTTAGCCCACTGACATCTCAACTGAGATTGCTAGTGAGCAGAGGAAAACTAGCAGCAAAGAACCTGAAGCTGGTGGTGAGAGAGGGGACTTTGGTCCACTCATCTTATCCCCCAATGAGTCTTCTGATGAAGATGAGGGGAATCTGAGACTAAAACATGCACCTATTTAGTCTCAAAGGTCAGTCACCTTGAATCTCAGGTGACTACCTTACACAACAGGATCAATGATTAGTAACTTGAGATTTCATATCTTAAAGAAAAACTAGCTGGGAGACCCTTAAGAAGTGCTCAACCAAGAACACAAGAACCTGTGGATGTGATTGACCTACCTTCCAGCTCACCTATGCAAGTGGGTGATGCTACCAAAAAGGGGGAGAAAGTTATTACAGCCACAGAACCTGGGAGTTCTTCAGATAGAGTGGACATTGAGGACTCACCATCCTCACTTGCAATTGTGCATTCTCAGCAACCTCCTCAAGTTCATATTGATGTGGACTACACTGACTCCTTCATACAGAGTCTGTTTGAGGATAGGATACCAAAGGCTATGTCATCTTCACCATCTTCCAATCACATCATTAGGTGGAGGTATGACAACATCAGGAAAGCCCTGATCATCATAAGAGTTCAAGGATAGCAAGAAGTCTTCAATTTTCAAACTTTGAACTACTATGAAGGTCTAGATTTAGTCAACATGCCACTTGTCAACCCAAGCAAATCAAGACAAGCTGACAGACTGGCTCAAAGAATCCAAGACAAGATCACTGCAGAGTTCAGCTTAAGGAGACTTATGCAATCAGGCAAAGCCATTAGTTAACTGGATGTTGAGGCAGACCCTAAGATTAGTTTTCCTAGGGAAACCTTGACTGAAGGCCCAGTGGCAGAACTTGAGACCCCTGTCTTATCATCATCACTGCTGCAGAGATCCACACTCCAATTCAGACACCTGCTGGTGAAGGTGCTTCTCAACCTCTCTCTAGCCAGAGCTTAGATGCTGCAACAAGAAATGAAGGCCAAAGCTCTCTCCACCCTGAGTCACAAAGGTCTGTGAGTGACAAAGGGAAAAAAAGATGACATCTAAGGAGATTGAGGAGGAGGAGAGAGAGAGGAAAAGGAGACTGAGGGGAGAAAGTTCCTTTGCTGAGTCTTCAAGACTCATGGAGTCTGCTATCAGGGCCGCCCCCAGACCAAATACTCAGAATAATGAGTTAAGGGCAGTCAGGATAAATACCTGTAGACAAGGAACTATGACATAGACAGTGTCATCACTCTCCCCTTAGAAGAGTTGAATGAACTGGTTGATCTGGAAAGGTCAAAGGAAAGTCCTGCACAAGAAGATGTGGTTCAACAAGAACCTCAACTAGACAAAGAAGAAGAAAGGATCAAGATGACCAACTACCTGAGTGCCACAGGCTTCTATCAGGTAGATGCACTCCTTCCCTTGACCTATGACTATGTTGATTTTGAGTACTTAAAACAGCTTGAACTTGAGATAATCAAGGACAGAAAGACAACTAAGAAGAAACTAAGGGAAGAAGCTGCAAAATCAAGAGCCATCATCCAAAAGAGCATGAAAAGTCTGCTGATAGGCAGAGGATGATGAGCTTCTTGAAGCTATATGGATTCTTCGGAAGGAGATTTGGCCCCATGTCTCTATCCACTATGGATGAGCATATTAGGGTGATCAAGCAAAAGATCAAAACTGGAGAGCTCATGACTTACACTCCACTCCAAGTCAAGCCCCACCTGAAGTGGAGATTAAGGTTGAACAACTAGAGACAACACAACCTGGACCTCCTGCTGAAACTCAGCAAGCTTTATCTTCTGATCCACAGCATGGTCAACCTCCCTCTCCTTCTTAGCCTGAGAGAGAGGAAGTCCCAACTAAGAAAGACAGTGAAGATCAATATGGTACTGCAGGCCAGTCTTCTCACTTAACACCGGTTAAGAGAAAGAAGTGGATGGCTTCTAAACAAAGCCAAAGAAGAAGAAGACTGCACCCTCTTCTACACCCCAAGATGAGTCAGAACATCTTGAGGTTGTGCAGCCAGAGGATGCTACATCAACTCCAATTCAAACAGCTCCTCTAGCATCAGGAAGACCCATCTTGTCCTGGACATACACCACAAATCCAAAAAGATGGCATGTCATTAGAGATCAAGGTACTGAAGACATTTACACATGGCAAGATATGTTTCAGTTGCCTCTACATTGACCTCTTTGATATGAGAAGACGCTTTGATAGTCTAAAGGATCCTGATCACCTTATGAAGAAAGGATTGATGATCATCCTAATAAGGATTGTTGACATCTGAAGTCTACTAAGTGTTTTGGAAGCATCAGCCTAAGAGGAGTTTGTAGAGATTAATGAAGAGGCTGATGCAACCTAAAATATCCAATGTCTTTCCTGCATGCTGCACAAGTGCATTGAAGAAGAATGCTTAGGAAGTTTTATACATGCAACAGAAAATACTCTAAGTGTAAAATTTTCCGAAGCCAAGACCAATATCTTTCGAAGCCAAATATGAAGTCTTTCGAAGCCTCCGAGACAAAGTCTTCTGAAGCTTCAACTCATGAAGACAGATTTCTTCCGAAAAATTTTAGTACATGCTTTATCTGATGTACTTTTCCATAAACCTGGACACCTTTTCTCTGCACCACTGTAAGGTCACCAACTTACATGAGTTGGTGAAAAGGTCCATGCTTTTGGTAACTGTACATTGAGGTCTTGAGTCTGTAACTTTCTACTTTGTGTACTTTATCCTTTTTGTAATAGATAAGGATGTGAGCTATGGCATGTTATAGTCACAAGTCAAAAGGCAATCTGCCTTTTGACTCTACAATTGAATTTCTTTAGTGTCTAGTCAATTCTATCCGGCTGGCTTTCAAAGTATAGCCGGCTGTAGGATGTAGTATAAGTATCTCATGTTCTTGTATCTTTCTAATATGCTTTATAACACTTGTAATAGAACCTAGAGAAAGCAATATACTGCATTCTTGAAAACCATATACTTGTGTTCTTTGTGTTCTGTCTCTTACATTACTTGTGTTCTTAGTGTCTTACCTTGGTTAATCCAGTTTACTGTTTGATCAAGTTTAGTTAATCTCCTCTTTGTGTTGTTGTGTTGTAACTCTACACCCTTCAACGATCCTGCATGCCTTATCTTGAGCTTGACCCCACACAAATTTTACATTCTTACGGGTCAACTTAGTTAATGGAGAAGCGATTTTAGAGAAGTCTTGGATAAACCTTCTTTAATAGCCCGCCCAACCCAAGAAACTACGAATCTCGGATGGCGTCTTTGGAGACTTCCATTGCATCACCGTCTCCACCTTTGCTGGATTAACCATAATCCCCTCGGTATTCACCACGTGACCCAAGAATTGAACCTTGCGCAACCAGAATGCACACTTGGAGAATTTAGCATACAACTTCTCCCTTCTCAGTGTCTCCAACACCTCCCGAATATGACCGGCATGCTTCTCCTCACTCTTGGAATAAATCAGGATATCATCGATAAACACAATCATGGATTTATCCAACATCGGCCGACACACTCGATTCATCACGTCCATAAAAGCAGCTAGTGCATTGGTCAAGCCAAATGACATAACGAGAAACTCATAGTGACCATAACGTGTGCGAAAAGCTGTTTTGGGATATCCTGTTCTTTCACCTTTAACTGGTGGTGACCTGATTGTAGATCTATCCTTGAAAACCAACTGGCACCTTCAAGCTGATCAAACAAATCATCAGTTCTCGGTAACGGGTAGCGGTTCTTTACCATCAACTTATTCAGCTCACGGTAGTCTATACACATCCTCACGCTACCGTCTTTCTTCTTCACGAATAAGACCGGAGCACCCCAAGGTGAGATATTTGGTCTAATGAACCCCTTATCCAACAGCTCTTACAGTTGCTCCATCAGTTCCTTCATCTCAGTCGGAGCCTACCGATACGGTGCCTTAGCAAAACGTTGGGGACCTGGTATCAAGTCAATCTCGAACTCAATGTCGTGGTTAGGTGGCACTCCTGGTAAGTCTTCGGGAATACGTCTAGAAAGTCACACACAACCAGTACCTCAGACAGTTGTGGTGTTCGTGTATCCACGTCCTTTACATAATCCAAGTAAGCACTACATCCACGCCTCATGCACTTTCCCATCACCGCCATTGAAATCACTTTCGGAATCATAGTGACCTGATCACCATAAACCGTCACCTAACTCCCGTCAAGCGCTGCTAAACGAATCATCTTCTTTTGACACACAATATTCGCCTTGTAGTCTGCTAACCAATCCATCCCAAGAACTACATTGAAACCACCTAAGGTCATTACGAATGGTCTAAGAGGAAACTTGTGACCTTCTAGTTCCACGTCACAACCTTCTATCATCTCAGAAATCCTGGTAGACTTACCTATGGCAGTTTCTACATCAAAGGGCACATCAACACTCCTACTACTAACAGGCAGTTTAGCACAGAAAGCAGTAGAAATAAAACTTTTACCGGCACTAGAATCAAATAACACAAAGGCTAACATTTGGTTTACTAGAAACGTACCTGACACAACATTAGGGTCCGTCCTAGCCTCCTCCTGCATCATCATAAACGCTCTGGTGCTCGCCCTTTGTCCTTCTCCCCCAGCCTTCTTCGCTCCTGAACCTTTAGCCCTCGGCTCTTGCAGTCCGTACATATGGTCACTCTCCCCACAGTTGAAGCAGATGTTTGATCCCCATTTGCATTCTCCTAAATGCTCCTTCCAGCATTTGCCACACCTCTTCGACCCCGTACCAGGTGTAACCACACGGCGGTCATCTACACGTGCCTTCTTGTTACTCGTCGGGGCACCACCCTGACCAAACCTTTTCCCATTCCAATTCCGGTTGCCACCACCCTTCCTGCTACCCTCAGTCATCTCCACAGTCCTTTCATCATACAACCTCCCCGCCAAGTCAATTGCGGACCTGAACGTGCTCGATCGGGCAGTGATCATGTGCCTACGGACATCCGCCGGCAAACCCTGGATATACCTCTTGATATTTCGTGACAAGGGCGTCACTTGATCCGGTACCAGACGTGCCATCTCATTGAATTTAGTGGTGTAATGTTGATGTGTCATTGTTCCCGCCTCCAGCTGCAGGAATTCCCTTTCAACCTTATCCATCTCCCGGTGAGGACAAAACTCCTCAATTACCAGCTTCTTCAACTCCGACCACCTCATTCTCCTAATTGCCCGACTACCCTCGGCTTGGACATATTATCCCACCAATACAAAGCCAAGTCCACAAACGAGTGGGCAGCAAACTTCACCTTCTGGCCTTCTCGGCATTGGTTGATATTCAGAATAGGTTCTATTTCCCTCACCCATCGGTGAGCAGCAGCAGTAGTGCCATTACCATCAAAAGTAGGGGACTTACACCTTTGAAATGCCCCGTAGTTACAGCCACATGCCACCTCCGGTGCAGGCTCTTCTTCTTCCTCCTCTTCATCATCGGAGAAACCGTTTTAGGCTCCGGTCGCTCCCGTTCTCCCGAGGACCTATTTCTCTCCTTTCTTTCTCCTTCCCTTACAGCCTTTATTACTTCAGTCATCATAGACGGTAAGATCGTCTGCATGACCTGATAAACTTTTTCCACAACAGCCTCCTTTATTGAGGCTCTCAGATTGGCGCTCTCATCACCACCCTCCGGATGAGGGGTCTCGGGTTCTTCATGAACCACCTTTTCAATTATAGGCCTTCCTTTTTGGGCCGCGGTTCAGCACCACGTACACCACCCCTCAAAGCTTTAGATTATCTACCACCGACCATCCCCTAACACACACTACAAGATTCAAACACCAACACGATCATTCAAGGGGACAACTTAGTTTATGTCAAGTATAGTAAGTCCCTAATTACAGTCGCTAGTTGTGATTAGCCACTTACTTTATTTTTCATACCCCAAACATTACCTATCTTGACTACATCAGTATCTAAATCTACAAACAATACATAAACCACATAACATGCGCACGTAATACCGGTTAACATTACGAAAATACCTAATCGCACGCAGCTACTCAGACTGGCGTCTCTTCCCTTTCTGTCCCATTTTCATTTTAAGTTAAGGTTTATTTTGAAATTTTACCCGTTTCGCTTAAACTTTGGCTTTGATACCAACTTGTAAGGCCCCATTCCCGGGACACTTACAGCTAGTCAATCATTGCACATAAAACATATAATTACATTGACTTCCATAAAGTGTTGCAGCAAAAATATTAAAACAAACATTTTATTATAATAAACGCTTTTGCAAAATAATACAACATTTATTACAAAACACCATTTGCTCGCATTACAATGCAAAATCCTTAAACAAAAGAATGTCATCCAAAAAGAGCCGAGTAGTCGCCCCGTGCCATCCTCAGCAACATTACCTGCCAACTAGAAATACATAAAAGTCAGTGTTGCTGAGTGAGTTCTAGTTTTATAATAAAACATACTTTATCTTTCATTTAAAACCATCCTTTACTTTCTTTCAAATCATATCAGGCTTAGAACGTGATCACACATCATACGTACACATAGATAATACTTATTATCTTCATCATCGTTCATTTCGTACATTAATTCTCTTTTGTTTCCATTTAGGTCCTGTCATGTGTTTAACCCCCCTCTAGAGCACCAAGCAATTCATCTAGGGTTAAGCGACAAGGACCCATACATATGGTCAATCACAAAGATTGAACCCTTGTGTGCATTCTCATGGGGTATTTAACCCGCACACAGTTGAGCTGACACCCCTCATTAGGTGTGAACCTCCATACATTTGCTTAATCACACAGATTAGGCCCCAGTGTCCATCCTGATGGGGTAGCTAACCCGCACACGGTTGAGCTAACACCCCTCATTGGGTGTGAACCTCCATACATTTGCTTGCAAGCCTTTCTTATGTTCGTTCATTCATTAATACATGCATTCTTTCGTTTCGTTCCTCTTTAGATTATCTTCAACTTTACATTACATAATACTTTCAATTCATTCATTCATTAACATACAATATAAAGCCATGGGAAGACAACAAACATAACAAGGAACATGAATATAAACATATAACATCATCATACAAGGCACCCTCAGACATACATAATATACCACTTACAAACAATCATGCATAAGCACCAAACATACATCATCATCATCATGCCCATCACATCATCTATGACCTCAAAATTCAACTTAAATAAACCCCCTAGAACCTCCCAAGTCAAGGCCTACATCTACCCATTTCTCCGAAAATCAAAAAATTAAATTGTCTTCATCCGTATTTCCTCTTGCTCATCCGCATTAGCAAATGTGGATGAGTTAGACTCGGAGGGTCATCCGCATTAGTATGTGGTTCATCTGCATTGGGTAATGCGGATGAACAAAAATTGTTATCCGCATGTGGTTTATCCGCATTGGGTAATGCGGATGAACAAAGTTGTCATCCGCATTTCCTCTATTCCCCCGCATTTGTCAATGCGTAAGAGTAGAACTTGTCCGTATCACTTCTGGTCTTCCGCATTTGTCAATGCGGAAGAACAATCAGCTCTCCTCCAGCAGGCTCTTCATCTACATTGACTTTAGTCACATGGTCCTCAGCCACATGACTATCAGTCTCCAATCATTCCCTACCTCGTTCTGAGCTTATGCTATCATCCTAAGCTTAAGAAATCCATTCGCATCCTTAATCGAGCATAGCATTTCCTAACCTCAAACCCCACCCGAAACGCACCCAAACACATATAAACATATACGAGTATGAAACCCAAATTTTATAAAAGTTCATACATGCACTTCCATCCCCAAAGCAGGTTAAAACAAGTAAAAAGGGGGTTCTAGAACTCACCTTTGCAGCCTCTTAGGTGTGACTTCTTCCAAACCCATTTATAATTGAGTTCATGTTGGAGCATATCTAGTCATATATAGTGTGTCTGTCGATTGTCGAATAGTCTAGGCTTAATGTAACACACCTAATATGTTGTAAACACATGAAACTGGATCATTCGTAGGAGCATATGCGAATGAGACTCAGTCGTATGATGAGCCATGCTAATGGACCAGCCGTGTGACTGAGAGATGTGATTGGGACATTCGTAAGACTGGACCATAAGTATGGTCCAGTCGTACGATTGAACCATAAGCATGGTCCAGTCGTACGATTGAACCATACGCATGGTCCAATCGCACGAATGGGCCCAGTCACATCTAATATGGGCCGAGCCTATATATACCAGTTTCAATGTGTAGAGAGATAGGGATTTGAGAGGGAGTATGCACGGAGCCTAGGGTTGCCGGATGATAGGGGAGATCATGCTCGTTCTCCCCTTGCCAAGAGTCTTGATTCTTATGTTGTAATGAGCTTGTAATCATTAGGTTTTTTCAATGAAACCATTCAATTATAGTTCGTGTTATTGATTGTCTCTTGGTTTTTGCTGCTTGTTTATCCTTCCGTCAAGAGCACGCTTGGATGTTTACCGATCCAGCCGACTTCACAATTGGTATCAGAGCCGGTTAATGCTGGAATGATCTAACAATCATTCTAGCAACCCGAGCTCTTGATTTCTGGATCTAATTTCAGATCTTGATGTTAAACCCACTTCGTGTTCTTTGTGTTTTGCTCAGATCTTGTTATGTGTGTTGTTTCTATGTTAAAATCAAACTTCAAACCACGTTCCTATCACCCTTTCGAATCTGATGATGTCTATTTTGTTTCGGTTCATGTAAAATTCGTCAGATTAGGGTTTTTGGGTAGCCCTGGTGGCTGCAGATCTGAAAATCTACATGCAGATGCGCTCATGCGACTGGACCATGCGAATGGTCCATTCGTACGACTGGACCATGCTAATGGACTATTCGTACGACTGTACCATGCTAATGGACCATTCGTGTGACTAGACCAGTCGTATGTTCAATCATGCCACTGGACCAGTCGTATGTTCAATCGCACGAATGAGCTATCCTTATTGACTCATCCGCATTTGTTCCATACCAAACAAAGAGTCTGGAATAGCTTCTTGCACAGATTTGAGGATGAGCAAATCATATTCACCCTGAGGTTCTTTTGTCAAATAAGTTCAATGTATACCCCTTTATTCGTCGGACTTCCAGAATAGGTGAATGTAGTTGAACACGAAAGAGAGGAGAAAAGATGTTAGCAATTGGTACTGATTTTGTGGGGTAGTCAGGAGCATCTGACTACTTATGGGCCAATCAAGTTATATTTATCCGCACAGAGAGGATTCTCATTCTTAGGGGAATCCATGTATAGAGAAATTGAAGACGCAATCAAAAAGTGATGATGTGAGCAGGTTTCTAATGATGAATCTACGTGCATGCTGATTTGTTTGATATTATCATATGTGGATTGGAACCTTCAACCTTTTGCCCAATACACCGTGTGAAGACGCTAGGCGAGCACAATGTCTATATATTGGGATATGCTGAATGTGAGGGGGATATTCTGCAGGTGTTGATGTTAATCAGGTTAGCCTGTGTGAAGATTGAAGCAATGGAAAACTGTTCATGTCATTATCTGGAAAAATCAGTCATATGGGGAATCTTGCTGCTATGATGGTGTTCTGCAAAGTAAACGAAAGCTATTGTGTCTAAATTCATTTTCAGGGATACTGTAGAAACCTGACGGATCAGTAATGTTGGCTAATATGGTTTTTTGTTTGATTCTATTGGAAACCAGAGCAAAGATTGACTGAAGATTGTAAAAGGTGTTATCTACTATTCGTAAGCTACGTCCAAAGGGGAATTTGTTGGAGCATATATAGTCATATATAGTGTGTTTGTTGCTTGTCGAATAGTCTAGGCTTAATGTAAGACACCTAATATGTTGTAAACACATGAAACTGGGTCATTCGCAGGAGCATATACGAATGAGACTTAGTCGTATGACTGAGCCATGCTAATGGACGAGCCGTGTGACTAAGAGATGCAATTGGGACATTTGTAAGACTGAACCATAAGTATGGTCCAGTCGTACGATTGAACCATACACTTGGTCCAGTCGTACGATTGAACCATACGCATGGTCCAATCACACGAATGGGCCCAGTCGCATCTAATATGGGCTGAGGCCTATATATACCAGTTTCAATTGTAGAGAGAGAGGGATTTGAGAGGGAGTCTGCTCGGCCTAAGGCTGCTGGATGAGAAGGGAGATCATGCTCGATCTCCCCTTGCTAAGAGTCTTGATTCTTATGTTGTAACGAGCTAGTAATCATTAGGTTTTATCAATAAAACCATTCAATTATAGTTCGTGTTATTCATTGTCTCTTGGTTTTTGCTACTTGTTTATCCTTCCGTCAAGAACACGCTCAAATGTTACCGATCCAGCCAACTTCACAGTTCAACCGCCTAAAAACCAACCAAAAGCACACCCGAACACATGCAAACATACATAAGCATATAACCGAGGCAAGGCCAGTTAAGAACACTATAAACACACTAAATCTCACCTTGAATTCGATCCTTTCTTCTTGTTCTTCTTCAACCCGAAATCTCTGCACTTTCTCTCTCAAAAATCCCGAATGAAAAGGTGTAGGCAGCCAACATGGGCGGCCATCACCTTTTACACCCACTTTTTGAAGATTTTGTCCTTTTTAACACAATTGGTCCCTCTACTTGGGCTTTATTTCCTTTCTTTCTTTTCCTTCACTTTATTCTTCTTTTATTGAATTTTATAAATAACCGGGTGTTACAGCAACCAAAGATAGAGAGAAGTCGTATGCTAATAAACGATGTAGACCGATTGAGTTCCAGGTGGGTGATAGAGTTATGTTGAAAGTCTCACCTTGGAAGGGTATCATTCGGTTCAAAAAGCGGGGCAAGTTGAGCCCAAGATACATAGGGCCTTTCCGAATCATTGCTCGAGTAGGAGAGGTGGCCTATAGACTGGAGTTACCGGAGGAGTTAAGTGGAATTCATCTGACATTCCACGTATCTCATCTGAGGAAATGTTTGATAGACAAGGATATGGTTGTACCACTAGAGGACATCGAGGTGGACGAACGGCTCATTTATGTGGAGCAACCGGTAGCAATCATTGATCATAAAGAGAGGAGGTTGAGGAATAAAGTGGTTGCACTTGTGCGCATACAGTGGAACCATAGAAAGGGATCGAAGTCTACATAGGAGACTAAACAAGAGATGAGACATCATTACCCACCATTGTTTGAGGAATAATATGTTTTGGGGACGAAACCTATATAAGGGGGGTGGACTTGTAAGACTCCGTAATTTCCTATGAAGACAAAGAAAGAAGAAAAAGAAAGAAAAAAAAATAAAGCCCAGTGGAGCGACCAATCTTGCCAAAAAGGGGAAAAGTTTGGAAGAGTGGGTGTAAAGGGGATGGCAGCCAATTCCTCTCTCCCACTCTTGCCTCCAATCGGCCAAGAGAAAAGAAAAGGAGAAAAAGGGGCAAAGGCTAGGGTTTCTTGGAAATCAAGTGCAAAAGCCAAAGTCAAGTGGGTTTGTAGGGAGCTCTACTCAAAGGGGCTGTTATGTGAGTTCTAGGACCCCTCTTTACACGTTTTTGATTGATTTTGGGGATGGAAGACATAGCAAATCGTTTTTGTTGTGTCCGGTGTGGAACCCATTCGTGTGTGTGCTTGTGTGTATAAGAGAACGGGTGGGGCTCGTGTTTGGGCTTGGGATGTTTGTATGATGTTATTCTTGTGTTTCTAAGGCTTAGGATGGTTGGTTTAAGCTTAGGACAGGTTAGAAAAGGGTTGGAGGATGAAATCTGCAGTTCAGGTTCGAAGTGACTGCATTCTGCATCGAGCTAGGGTTCATGCGACTGGTGGCCATACGACCGAATAGCATGCGACTGGAGGCCATTTGGTCAAAGGGCATGCGACTGAAGGCCATGCGCCTGAATGGCATGCGAGTGAAGGCCATGCGCCTAAATGGCGTACGACTGAAGGTCACGCGCCTGAATGCCATGCGACTGAGGGTCATACGCATGGAAGTCATGCGATTGAAGATCATGTGCATGAAAGTTATGCGACTGAAAGCTATGCGACTGGGAGTCCATACACCCCAGAGTGCCCATGCGACTGGAGACTCTCCATACGCCTAAGTGCCCATTCGCCCCATAGTGTCCATACGTCTAAGTGTTCTTATGCGCTTGGTAGGCCATACGACTTAATAGTGCCCATACGCCCAAATAGGGCTCATGCGCCCGACAAAGCATAGTTTATTTTCTGATTTTCGGGGGAATGAGTAGATGTAGGCTTTGACTTGGGAGGTTCTTGGGGGTTCATGTAAGTTGACTTTCGAGGTCATAGATGATATGATAGGCATGAATGGTGATGTATGATTGGTGTTTATGCATGATTGTATGTATGTGGTATGTTATGCATGTATGATGGTGCCTTGTATGACGATGTTATGTATGATTATGTTTATGTTCCTATTATGAAAGTTTATCTTTCCATGGCTTTACATTAAAATGTTAATGAATGAAATGATAAAGTATTATGTAACATAAGGTGAAAGATGATGAAAAGAGGAACATAATGATAGAGTGCATGCATTAATGTAGGAGAAAGTAAAGAAAGTCTTGCAAACCTTGTATGTGGAAACACGCCCAATGAAGGGTGTTAGTTCAACGGTGTGTGGGTTAGCTACCCCAGAAGGATGCACACCAGGGTCCGTCTTTATGACCAACCATTTGTATAGAACCTTTGTTGCTTACCCCGGTACTGTGGTCAGGCCACCGGGCGCAATGCATGGGGGTCTTTGATAGATCTCGGCCCAATACCCGTTTTATGCATGACAGTGGGGTATAGCACATGACAATGGTACACCTGAATTTACCCCGGTACTGTGGTGAGGCCACCGGGCGCAATGTATGGGGGTCTATGATAGACCTCGGTCCAGTACCCACTTTATGCATGATGGTGGGGGTAAAGTTCATGGTTTTGGTATGGAATGTAAAGAAAGTATGAATGAATATGTATGAAAGTAACAAATATGATTGATGATGACGTACGGTGAATGAAAGAAAGTCAACGAATGAATGATGAAGATAATGATGATATTATCTATGTGTATGTATAATGCATGATCACGTACGATTGTAAAGAATGGTTTTAAATGGAAGTAAAATATGTTTTATTTTAAAACTAGAACTCACTAAGCAACGCTGACTTTTATGTGTTTCTAGTTGGCAGGTAACGGTTGCTAAGGATGGCACGAGGTAACTACTCGGCTCATTTTGGATGGTATCCATATTTTATAATGTTTTGTGATGTATTACAACAAATATTTTGTAATTCAATAATGATGTATTATTTTGACAAAGTTTTTATAAGGGAATGAAATGTTTGTTTTAATGTTTTTGCTGCAATGTTTCTTTAAGTTGATGAAAATATATGTTTTTATGTGCGATGATCGACCAGCTGTAAGCGTCCCGGGAACGAGGCTTTACATAGAAGAAAAGGCAGATCGCTCAACTTTATCTAATGAGGAAAAGAAACTTTGACTACAATGCAAAAAGGAGGTTAACATTATCGAAGTTGCAAGGTTTATGGATTTGAAGGAAAAGTCCAGGATCAAATGGAGATGATAATTCATGATTTTTTAACGGATATATTAATTCTGACATAAAAAATTCCAAGATCAATGGTCTAATAAGAAATGGTGAGTGGAAAAAGATCCCTCCATGATAAAAAAGGTGATTATGGAACATTTTCAAGATCATTTTAAAGAGTTAATCCTCGACGGCCCGACATCCAATCATAATTGTTTCAAAATATTGGATACTAGTACTCGAGATGATCTAGCCAAGCCTTTTTCCATTGAGGAAATCAAGGTGGCTATTTTCGACTATGGAGGTGAGAAGCATCGGGCCCGGATGGTTTGAACTTCAAATTTCAAAAAACGTTTTGAGACTTGATTTCAAAGAACCTAAAGATGGTCATGGGTTTTTTCCATACTAGTGACTCAATCTAATGGTTGTAATTCATCTTTCATGGTTTTGATCCCCAAAAAACATGACCCATCATCTATTCTTGACTACCGGCCTATTAGTTTGATTGGCTGCCTCAACAAAATCATCTCTAAAATTCTTGTGAATAGGCTGAAAATTATGCTTCCCATGATTATTAGTGCGGAGCAGACTGCTTTCGTGAAGGACATAAATATCCTAGAGGAACCTTTAATTGTAAGTGAGGTTCTGGCTTGGTTAAAAGCTTCAAGGCGTTTGGCAATGATGTTCAAAATTGATTTTGAAAAGGCATTCGACTCTATTAACTGAATTTCTTAGATTCAATTTTGCATAAATGAATTTCCTAGATATTTGGAGACGGTGGATCCGTAACTTGTTATCATCAGCCAGAGTATCTATAATTGTTAATAGATCTCCAACATCATAATTTAGTTTTTCTCTGGGCATCCGTCAAGGCAACCTGATTGCCCCTTTCTTCTTCATAATTTAGTTTTTCTCTGGAAGCTATGCACTGTAGAGAATATGCATAGAGGCTGAAGCAACCAAAATCTTTCTACATGCATGCTGCACAAGTACTAAAGAAAAATGCTTCGGAAGTTTCACACATACAACAGAAATATTCTAAGTGTGAAATCTTCCAAAGCCAAGACCAAAATCTTCCGAAGCCAAAGATGAAGTCTTTCGAAGCTTCAAAGACAAAGTCTTCCGAAGCTCCACACTTGAAGACAGATTTCTTCCGAAGCTCCACACTTGAAGACAGATTTCTTCCGAAGACTTTTATTAACATGCTTTATCTGATGTACTTTTCTATAAAGCTGGACCCCTTCTGCTGCAACACTATAAAGTCACCAACTTACATGAGTTGGTGAAAAGGTCCATGCTTTGGTAACTGTACATTAAGGTCTTCAGTCTGTAACTTTCTACTTCATGTGCTTTATCCTTTTTGTAATAGATAAGGATTTGAGCTATGGCATGTCATAGTCACAAAGTCAAAAAGGAAATCTGCCTTTCTGATTGTGTCTAGTCAATTGTATCCAGCTGCCTTTCATAGTATGGTCGGCTGTAGGATGTAGTATAAGTATCTCATGTTCTTGTAACTTTATCTTTATGCTTTGTAACACTTGTATAGAACATTGAGAAAGCAATATGCTGTAATCATGAAAACCATCTCACTATGTATCTTGCTCATATGTTCTGTCTCTTAGTTACTTGTGTTCTTAGTGTCTTCTTTTGTGGTTAATCTAGTTCACTGTTTGTTAAGTTTAGTTACTCTCCTCTTTGTGTTGTTGTGCTGTATTTGACCACCCTTCATCAGTCCTGCATTTGGTATCAGAGCATTCCAGGCTCTTGATATAAGATCTCACCATCTTAAGATCCCTCACTCACACAAATACTAAACTTTTCAAATGGCAGCCATTTCCAAGACTGATATGGAAACTGGAACCATGAACAAGTCCCCACTGATCACTCTTGATAACTTTGATACCTGGTGCCTGAGAATGGAAGGTTTCATTAGGTCTCTAGACTCAAGAATGTGGGAGTCTATTGAGAATGGACCTTACATACCTAGCACCCCCTCTGCTACTGCTGCTGGTATGATCCCCAAGGTTGTGGCAAACTACTCTGATGAAGACAGCAAGAGAGTAGAGATTGATAGAAAAGCCATGACAGCCCTTAAGACTTCTTTTTATATATAGAGGTTTCAAGAAATGCAAAACAGCTAAGCAGTTGTGGGGTGCATTGAAACTGTTGTTTGAGGGTTCCTCTAAAGCTAAGGAGAACAAGAAAGATCTCCTGAAGCAACAATTTGAAAACTTCACCTTCAAAACAGGTGAAACCATGACTCAGCAATACTTCAAGTATATTGAGATTGGGGATACCCTTGTGGATGGAGGAGTTCCTCTTAAGAACAGAGACATTGTAAGGAAGTTCATGTCCTCACGTCCTAGGCAGTGGACACACAACTATGTGGTGATCAAGAGGACTGAGAATCTAAGAACTCTTAATCTGACAAAGTTATATGGGATTCTCAGTGGCTACCAGATGGAGATGAACATGCAAGGTTCATCTAGCAACTCCAACAATCAAATGGGTTCAACCCTGCATGTTGTTGAAAGGGATAGCATAGAACCCCAACATCGTCTCATATGCTACCCTGACAACTCACCTAAGGGAACTTTCATCACCTTCCCAGAGACACCAAAGGAGAACTACACCCAAGGAAGCCCATTCCAAGAGACAAGTTCTTCTCAAGCCTTTGTGTCTTCTGATGAAAGTTGTGGTAGCTTTCTGTTCACCCTTGAAGACCTGGACTGTATCCATCCAGATGATCTGGAGTACATAGAGATAGTCCAGCAGATGGCTCTTCTCACTCACAGAGCCAAGAAGTTCTACAAGCGGACTGGAAGGAAGTTTCCAAGCAATGAAACCAGTGGAAAGTTTGGCCTAGACAAAGGCAAAGTCAAGTGTTACAACTATAACTTGATGGGGCACTTTGCCAGGGAGTGTAAGGCACATAGAACAAATGGTTGCCAAACATAGTCCAGGCCCAACTACACTAACAAATCTCCACAGAATGAGAAGCCAAAGCAGCAGGCTACTATTGCGGTTAAAGAAGGAGGCTTTGACTGAAGCTTTCAGGTGGAAGATGCTTCTCCAAACCAAGCACTGATGGCAAATCATGATGAAGCCAAGTATTGGAACATCTCTGTACCCCTGAATGCATTGCTAAAGTAAATAGATACTGGTCCTATAACTTGGAAATTAGATCTGATCTTGAGTCCTTAAACATTTTAAAAGCTGATTTTAGAAAGTCTAAAATGATTATAACTAAAGATAGAAGACTTAGAGAAAACAGATTCAGTTCTAAAACATGAGCATACAGATTTTTGGACTCATATCAAGGATCTCATAACCATGCTGACTGAGTGCTAGCTAAGCTTGTGATCAGCAAAGCCAGGGTAGACAAGTGTGTTCTTGGAGAAGAGACCGTCAAGAACATGATATCCTCATCCCTGCACAACAAAGTGTGCTATCAAAACAAGCAGGGACTAGGATCAAATAAGATAGCTCCTCCACACACAATCTTGTCTGTAAGATCACCTAGGTGTGGAACTTGTGAAGATGAGCTTCCTCTCATAGATCCTTTGATTGAAGAGGATGAAGAAGTGATAGTGAAGAATTCTTCTGAGAAGAGTGAAGAGGAGGATTCTAAGAAGGGCCACTATCCTTCTGAGGAGAAGAAGAGACTGTGATGACCAAGTCAATGAGAAAGAACTTGATCAGGAAGAGCAAGAGGAAAGCAAGGAAGGCTCAAGAGATCAAGGCTACTTTTGACTCTAAGCAGAAACAAGTGTTTATCTCTGCAGGGTTTGAAGTAATAAAGACTGAAGACATCAACCTAAACTCTTCTGCTAAGAGTTCTGGTTCTTGTTCAAATCATCTCAGTACCAAGAAGAAGACTGATATGCTGTGTACCACTACTGCACAGCCTGGACCATCAAACTCCAAGAACAGTCCCCAATCTGAAAGGACTGTCTCAACATCTGCAAAGATGAGGATGGAGAAGGGATGTGACCAAAGTCAGTCTTATTCCTAGCAGAAGGATCTTGGGAAGAAGAAAATTAAGTGTGTTATGTCTGAGAGTACTACTCATCTTGCTAAGGATTGTCCATACAATCCTAAGGGTACTTTTCACATGATCAAACCAAGGACTTCCAAGAGTTCCCAGAAGATTCAAGCTTCGGACGGAAAATATGTTTCCTTCGGAAGTTCCAAATCAAAGAAGAAGGCAACTAGAAAATTTCCTTCAGAAGAAAAGTTGGTCTCGGAAGGAAGGAATACTTCCGAAGCACTGAAGTCTGCTGCAGTGTCTGCAGGATCTTTCAAAGGCTCAATCATCAAAACTTCCAAAGTATCAAAAGCTTCCGAAGTATTGAAGGTCAAGTCCAAGACTCCAAAGGTGGTGTGGAAGTCTAAGAAAGACCAAGTGACTGAGAATTCTCCATCAACAACAGCTCAAGATCCTCCTAGCACAACCATAGGATCTATTAGTGTTGCATTACCTTCTGTTTCTCTTAATGAGCCCAAGACAAGTAAGGCTTAGGTTTCCAAATGTAACTAATCATTTTCTTTGTGCAGGGACAGCTGTAGACAAACAAAAATGTCTGGATTGTTGACAGTGGCTGTTCCAGACACATGACAACAATAGGTTACTACTCTAGAACTTTGAAAGGATTGATGGAGGGCCAGTTGCCTTTGGAGGAGATGAAGGTGGTTACATTTCAGGAAGGGGCAAGGTCACAAATGGTAAGCTCGGCATTGAAAAGGTAAACTTTGTCAAGGAGCTTGGGTACAATCTTCTAAGTGTATCCTAATTTTGTGATTAGAGTCATGACATGCTCTTTACTGAGCATGAGTGCATTGTTCTCAAGCCCGGGGGGTCATTCCTCATGAGCATATTCTGCTTAGAGCCCCCAGAAAAGGAAGATGTACAAGATGGATTTGCAAGAAACATCTCCCTCTGGAGAAGTTTCATGGTTTCTGTCTAAAGCAATAGTGATACGTCTTTCTTATGGTATAAAAGAATGTGCCATGTAAACTTTAAAAACATGAATAAACTGATTAAGAATGATTTGGTAACTGGAATGCCAAAGAAAGAGTTTACAAGTGATGACCATTGAGTTGCATGCCTAAAATGGAAGCAACATAAGTATCTCACAAGCCTAAGGAAAGGAACTCCATCACTACACCCCTACACTTGTTACATATGGATCTCTTTGCCCTACCAGTGTAAGGAGTCTAAGAAGGACCTCTTATTGTTTAGTGATCACAGATGACTTTACAAGATTCACTTGGGTCTTTTTCCTTAGAACTAAGGATGAGACTCCTGAGATTCTGAAGAGTTTCATCTTGAAGATTGAGAATCAATCTGATCACAAGGTCAAAATCATAAGATGTGATCAGGAACTGAATTCAAGACCAAATCCTTGATGCATTATGTGATGAAAAAGGTATTACAAGACAATACAGTGCTTCCTGGACTTCTCAACAAAATGGTGTTGCTGAGAGGAGAAACAGGACACTAATTGAAGCTGCAAGAACCATGCTGTCTGACTCTAAGCTGCCCATCACCTTCTGGGCAGAGGTAGTCAACATTGTCTGCTATGTGCAGAACAGAGTTTTAGTAGTTAAGACTCATGGCAAGACTCCTTATGAACTTTGGCATAAGAGGAAACCTTTTATTGGTTTTCTTAGGTCATTTGGTTGTCCTTGCACCATCTTGAATACCAAGGATCAAAATGCCAAATTTGCTGAGAAATCAGATGATGGACACTTCATTGGATACTCTTCCCAAGCTAAAGCTTATAAAGTATACAATCTTAGAACTAGAATTATTGAGGAGTCAGCCAATGTGACTTTCAATGAACACACACCCTGTGTGGCTGGTTCTGGTCCTGATTGGCTCTTTGATCTTGATTTAGTTACTAACTATTTTAACAAATCTTATGAGAGTATTTCGGGATCTGTAGAAAATTTAAATACAGGTGATCCTGATCCAAGATTTGAGCTGAGAAGACCTTCAAGTAACATATCTTCAGCTCCAGTTGGGACTAGTTCTGTAAATGAGGTTCTATCAGCACCACAATGACAAACTCAGCTGATACATCTGGTATGCCTTCAAATTCCATCTCAGAGGCTCCACAACCAGATAAATATGCTTCAATTGCAGAAGACAATGATGGTAGTGGTGACAGTGATCAAGACTTTCTTGATGCTGATAACAACTCCATAGATGACAACATCAATAATGTCACACACTCCTTGGATCAAGTCTCTCTTGATAAGTGTGCTGATGTAATGGGTGAAACATCTATGCCAGATCTAAATTTCTCTAACTTAGATTTTTCCTATCAACTTGCTATGATCCCTCAGCTAAGGATCCACAAGTCCCACCCCACCACAAACATCATTGGAGATGTTGTCACAGGGGTAAGAACAAGAGGACAAACCCCCACCACTTGTTTCTTATCCCAGATAGAGCCAAAGAAAGTTGATGAGGCTCTAAAGGATGGAAGTTGGGTTGAAGCTATGCAACAGGAGCTGCTTCAATTAAAAAGGCAGAAAGTTTGAAACCTTTTTCCTCTTCCTCATGGGAAGACTACCATTGGAATCAATAGGTGTTTAGGAACAAGAAGGATGACAGAGGCATTATTATCAAGAACAAAGCTAGACTAGTGTTCATGGGTACACACAAGAAGAATGGATTGACTACACTGATGTCTTTGCTCCTGTAGCAAGACTGGAAGCTGTTAGGATATTCCTGGCATTTGCTGCATCCAAGAACTTCAAGGTCTTTCAACTTGATGTGAAGTGTGCTTTTCTTTATGGAGTGATTGATGAAGAGGTATATGTCAAACAGCCACCTGGTTTTATAGATCCTAATCATCCTGATTATGTCTGCAAGCTTGACAAAGCTATCTATGGGTTGCATCAGGCACCAGGAAATGGTATGAGACACTATCTGAGTATCTTTGTAAACATGGATACAGGAAAGGTACTATAGATGGAACTCTCTTCATCAAAGGACAGGGAAATGACATACTGCTAGTTCAAGTGTATGTGGATGACATCATCTTTGGTTCAACTAATCCAAAGCTCTGCAAAGACTTTGAGAAGCTGATGAAAGACAGATTTGAAATGAGTGCCATGGGGGAACTCAATTTCTTTCTAGGAATTCAAGTGAAGCAAGTTGAAGATGGCATCTTCATAAGTTAGTCAAAGTATGTTCAGGATAGACTCAAGAGATTCAACATGACTGATTATAAGATTGCTAAGACACCCATAGCTAGAAACCACTCTCTTGGACCTGATCTTAAGGGGGAGTATGTAGATGAGCACTTATACAGGGCTATGATTGGGTCTCTTATGTATCTTACAGCTAGCAGGCCTGATATCATGTTTGCTACATGTATTTGTGCAAGATATCAAGCCAACCCTAAGATGTCTCACCTTATCACTTTCAAGAGGATTCTAAGATACCTCAAAGGTGCTTCAACACTTGGTCTGTGGTATCCTAAGAATTCTGACTTCAATTTGTATGCTTACACAGATAGTGATTATGGTGGTTGTAGCATGACTGCAAAGTCTACATCTGGGGGATGTTAGTTTCTTGGTGGAAGGGTTGTCTCATAGGAATGCAAGAAACAATCATGTGTCTCTGCATCAACTGTTGAAGTTGAATACATTGTTGCTGCTGTGCTCAAGTGCTTGGATTCAGAATCAGATGCTGGACTATGGTTCAACTTTAAGGAGACTCCTATTCATATAGACAACAACAGTGCTATCTCAATCATAGAGAATCCTGTGTAGCACTCAAGGACCAAACACATCAACATCAGGTATCATTTAATAAGAGATAATTATGAAAAAGGATTAATTAAACTAGTCAAAGTTCACACAAATGAACAATATTGATCTGTTTACAAAGACATTTGATGAACAGAGATTTAAATATCTTGTATCAGCTATTGGGATGATCAACATTGAGTAGGTTTTTCTTAAAACTAATTCTTATTATTTCTTAAAACATGCATGTCCGAAGTTGTCTAGTTCATCACTTTCATAAGCTCTTGTTTTCTTTGGATGAAAATCTTTTTGAAGACTTTCCTTAGATTTATGAAAACTTTGATCCTTCGGAAGTTATGTTTTTAACTTCGGAAGAAAATCATGCCTTCAAAAACAAATAACGTCTAAGAAATTTTACCTTAGAAGAGATTTCTGAAATATCTTCCAAAGCTTAAATGGTTGTCTAAGATACTTATATGTTTTCAAGGACCTTTTTCTTCCGAAGCAAAATTAACTCTCGGAAGATTTGTTCTTTTATGTACAAAGCATTCAAGTCTTAATTTCTCTTCCGAAGCAAAATTTTCAAAACTCTCAGAAAATTCTTCCAAGTCATTTAGCTTCGGAAGCTTTTTCATTAAAACTTTCGAAGATAATTTACCTTCAGAAGCTTTTTGACTTCCAAGAAAACTACTTTTCGAGCAAAAGTAAACTACTTTTTCAGATGTGGGATCGACATCCAGATTTCAAAGTTTATCCTCTTTCATTAAACTTTATCTAAAATCCTTTTCACATATAAACTCAACGGTTTCCCCCTCTTTCTATCATCTACTTCTTCCTCCAAACCTAAATCCCCAAATTTCTCTCTGAAATTTCTTTCTTCTTTCTTTCTTCATCCTTAAGCTATCTCACAATGGCCAACCCTGTTCATAGAAATGACCCAAACTTTATCATGCAGCTCCACAGGTAACACAATCAGGTTGCTCTGTTAAGCTCTGAGAAAGATCCTCATTTCTCATAGGTTTGTCGCTTCTTAGCTTTGTCCAACTATTTCACCTCCCTAACCATTGATCCTCCACTTTATGAGGATCATCTGCTTGAATTCTGGAAGACCTGCCAAGAGCTCGTAATGGATGGGGAGAAGGCACTGTCTGCCACAGTGCAGGGGAGAATAGTCTTTATCACTCCGGCCATCATCAACATGCATCTTCAGCTGGATGATGAAGAAGGTGAGGTGTTCTTCCCAAAGTAAGTTGTCAATCATTCTTTTGAGCAGATGGGGTATGAGGGAGATTACTCTGTCAAGACCTTCAAGAAAGGAAGGTCTCATCCAAGTGGAGATTCTTGCTCCATGTGGTTATCCATAGTTTGTCAAAAAGCATAGTGGATGGGACAGATTCCTGAGGATCTCTCCTTCATTATCCATGGAATGATTCAGGGGGTCAAGTTCAGGTATTCTTAGTTTGTTTATACTAACTACTTGCAAACTTAGACTCCTTAGAATATTACATGTTCCCTAGATATGTTCAGTACATTTTTAACTGTGAATTAGGCTCACAGTTAAGGAGAACAGGTAACACTCTTAAACTGGGACAGATGAAGCCCAGCATTTTTAAAATATTAAGAAAGCCTATTGTTGGCTTCTCAGGGTGGAAACAGCCCTAGTCCAAAAATGTTAGAGCTCATTGATCAAGGTGACACCTAGCAGCACCAGCTAGTGTTGAACCCACACCTGCTACATCCCAACCACCTACACAGCCACAAATTACTATCACCTACCAAAGAAAATCCAAACGAACCCCCTGCTCAAACTATTCAGTCTGTGGAGGCCCCCATACACTCACCAATATAGAAGGCAGTGACACTAGAGCTCCCACTTCTCCTAAGGAGCAGACCACTCCCATCTCTTCAAGGATCAGTGCTGAGGTTCCTCATGCTCAGCCTGATAAGCTCATAAGCCAACTGTCTTAAGCCATCACTTTGAGTCTCAACACTCAAATGATAAACCTTCAGGGGACAGTTACCATCCACAACCTTTAGATCTCAACCAACCAATTCCTAACCTTGATTTCTACACTAATGAAGATTTAGGTTTCAGTGAGTATCATGATTCTCTCTTCTTTTCCCTTACTCGAAGAGAGATGATTGCTTCTGAGGCTCCTAGTTCTAGAACCCATCAGTCACCTACTACTGAGGTGGACACTTCTGAACCTGTTTAGGATGTCCATATGGAATAGGCTCTCACTTTTGAAAGTGATTACATTATTAAGACCCCAACATCACAACTTAGCCCACTGACATCTCAACTGAGATTGCTAGTGAGCAGAGGAAATCTAGCAGCCAAGAACCTGAAGCTGGTGGTGAGAGAAAACTTTTGGTCCAATCATCTCATCCCCCAATGATTCTTCTGATGATGATGAGGGGAATTTAAGACTAAAGGTGCAAATACTGTCTAAAACATGCACCTATTTAGTCTCCAAGGGTAGTCACTTGAATCTCAAGTGACTACCTTGCATAACAGGGTCAATGATCAGCAACTTCAGATTTCATATCTTAAGGAAAAACTAGCTGGGAGACCTTTAAGAAGAGCTCAACCAGGAACACAAGAACCTGTGGATGTGAATGACCTAACTCCTGACTCACCTATGCAAGTGGGTGATGCTACCAAAAGGGGGAGAAAGTTATTGCAGTTACAGAACCTGGGAGTTCTTCAAAGAGAATGGACACTGAGGACTCACCATCCTCACTTGCAAATGTGCATTCTCAGCAACCTCTCAAATCCAAATTGATGTGGACTACACAGACTCCTTCATACAGAGTCTGTTTGAGGATGGGATACCAAGGGCTATCTTATCTCCCCATCTTCTAATCACATCATTGGGTGGAGGTATGACAGCAACAGGAAAGCCCTAATCATCATAAGAGTTCAGGGCAGTAGAGATCTTCAACTTTCATACCTTGAACTCTATGAAGGTCTGGATTTAGTCAACATGCCACTTGTCAATCCAAGCCAATCAAGACAAGCTGACAAGTTGGCACAAAGAATCCAAGATAGGATTACTGTAGAGTTTAGCCTAAGAAGAAAACTATGGCAATCAAGCAATGTCATCGGTCAACCAGATGTTGAGGCAGACCCTAAGATTAGCTTCATAAGGGAAACCTTGACTAAGGCCCAGTGACAAAACCTGAGAGCCCAGTTTTATCACCAACAACTTCTGTAGTGATCAATGCCCTTTCTGAGACACCTGCTGGGAAGGTGCTTCTCAACCTCTCTCTGGATAGAGCTCAGAAGTTGCATCAAGAAATAAAGGCCAAAGCTCTCTCCACCCTGAGTCACAAAGGTTGTGAGTGACAAAGGGAAAAGAGATGACATCTAAGGAGATTGAGGAGGAGAAGAGAGAGAAAAAGGAAGCTGAGGGAGAAGTTCCTCTTTTGGGTCTAATAGACTCGTGGAGACTGCAATCAGGGCTGCCCCAGACCAGATACTCAGAATGATGAGTTAAGGGTAGTCAGAATAAACTATCTGCAGACAAGGAACTATGACATAGATAGTGTCATCTCTCTCCCCTTGGAAGAGTTAAATGAACTGGTTGACCTAAAAAGGTCAATGGAGAAGAAGGATGTAGAAGATGTAGAGCTTCTAGTACAAATCAAAGAAGAAGAAGAAAGAAAAGATTGTACAAGCATGCACCTACCCTCTCCTCAGTTCAAGAAAGTCCTACACAAGAGGATGTGGTTCAACAAGAACCTCAGGTAGATAAAGAAGAAGAAAGGATCAAGATGATCAACTACCTGAGTGCCACAGGCCTCTATTAGGCAAAAGCGCTTCTTCCCTTAACCTTTGACTACATCAAGTTTGAGTATCTTAAATAACTTGAACTTGAGATAGTCAAGGAGAGAAAGACAACCAAAAGAAAGCTAAGGGAAGAAGCTGCTAAGTCAAGAGCCATCATCCATAAAAGCATGAAGAAATCTGCTGACAGGCAGAAGATAATGAGCTTCTTGAAGCTGTATGGATTCTCCGGAAGGAGACTTGGCCCCATGTCTCTATTCACTATGGATGAGCATATCAGGGTGATCAAGAAGAAGATCAAGAGTGTAGATCTGGTTGACTTACATTCCCCTCCAAGTTAAGCCCCACCTGAAGTGGAGGTTAAGGTTGAACAACTAGAGACATCACAACCTGGACCTCCCACTGAATCTTAGTAAGCTTCATCTTCTGATCCACAGCAGGGTTAGACTCACTCTCAATCTAAACCTGTGAGAGTTGAAGACCCAACTAAGAAAGACAATAAAGATCAATCCGGTATTGCAGTCCATTCTTCTCAGTTAAAAGTTGTAAAGAGAAAGAAAAGGATGGCTTCTAAACCAAAGCCAAAGAAGAAGAAGAAGAAGACTATATCCTTTTCTAAACCTTATAATGAGTCAAAACATCCTGAGGATGCGCAACCAGAGGATGCTCCATCATCTCCCATTCCATTAGCTCCTCTTGCATCAGAAAGACCCATCCTGTCCTAGACATACACTACAAATCCATCAAGGTGGCATGTCATCAGAGATCATGGCATCAAGAATGTCTACACTTGGCAAGACATGTTTCAGTTGCCTCTGCATGATCTATTTGACATGAGAAGATACTTTGATAGTCTGAAGGATCCTGATCATCTTATGAAGAAAGGGTTGGTTATCATCCTGATGAGGATTGTTGATATCTGAAGTCTTCAAGAGTTTTGGTAGCATCAGCCTAGGGGGTGTTTGTAGAGACTATGCATAGAGGTTGAAGCAACCAAATATTTCTGCATGCATGTTGCACAAGTACTGAAGAAGAATGCTTCGGAAGTTTCACACATGCAACAGAAATATTCTAAGTGTGAAATCCTCCGAAGCCAAGACCAATATCTTCCGAAACCAAAGATGAAGTCTTCCGAAGCTTCAAAGACAAAGTCTTCCGAAGCTCCACACTTGAAGACATATTTCTTCCGAAGACTTTTAGTAACATGCTTTATCTGATGTACTTTTCTATAAAATTGGACCCCTTTCCGCTGCAACTCTGTAAAGTCACCAACTTACATGAGTTGGTGAAAAGGTCCATGCTTTTGGTAACTGTACATTAAGGTCTTGAGTCTGTAACTTTCTACTTCATGTATTTTATCCTTTTTGTAATAGATAAGGATATGAGCTATGGCATGTCTAGTCACAAAGTCAAAAAGGAAATCTGCCTTTCTGACTCTACAATTGATTTTGTTTTGTATCCAGTCAATTGTATCCAGCTGGCTTTCATAGTATGGCCGACTGTAGGATGTAGTATAAGTATCTCATGTTCTTGTAACTTTATCTTTATGCTTTGTAACACTTGTAATAGAACATTGAGAAAGCAATCTTGAAAACCATTTCACTGTGTATCTTGCTCTTGTGTTCTGTCTCTTAGTTACTTGTGTTCTTAGTATCTTCTTTTAAAGTTAATCCGGTTCACTTTTTGTTTAAGTTTAGTTACTCTCCTATTTGTGTGTTGTGTTGTATTTGACCGCTCTTCACCGGTCCTGCATGCACCTATCTTTAGTTAAGGCTGGGGATTTGGGTCTTTTCCATGGGATCAAGTTTCCAGGTAATGGGACAATTTTGTCTCATTCCTTTTATGCGGATGATGCTCTAATTCTCGATGATTGGTCTTTTGTAAATGCAAACAATTTAACAAGAATACTACGTTGTTTTCAGCTAGCGTCAGGTCTCAAAGTAAACTTCCAAAAAAGCAAAATCTATGGAGTGGGCATTAATCATAATAACCGGGATAGAATGGCAAGTATTCTTCACTCCACAAAGGGTTATTTACCATTTGTACATCTGGAGCTCCAATTGGAGCAAATATGAATAGAGTTAATAGTTGGAGGCCGATGTTGGATAAATTCAAATCCAAGCTATCATTGTGGAAACGCAATAACTTATCCTTTGGTGGGCGGCTCACGCTCGTGAAGGTTGTGCTTGGAGGCATTCCATTATATTACTTCTCTCTATTTAAAGTGCCTATAAATGTGATTAAGACATTAAAAAGTGAAAGGAGAAAATTTCTATGGGGCTGTGAAAAGATGATATCATGGGTCGCTTGGGATGAATTAGTGGCTCCTAAGTCCATGGGAGGTTTGGGGATATCTAGCTTGAAGGATACAAACTTGGCTCTCCTTGCAAAATGGAGATGGAAATGGAAAGAGAATAAAAACGCGGTGCGGCCGACTATTATAAATGCAATCCATAAGAAGGCTAAACAACAAGTTGTTCCATTAAAAAGATTGGTAGCGGGTCCATGGAAACAGATTACATCCATAGACAATGAGTTGAAGATGGAAAACATATACATGGATAATCTTATAAAAGGTCTTACGGGTTGGGGTGCAAACATTTTATTTTGGCAGGAGTATTGGTTAGAAGATAAACCACCTAAACTTGTTTTCCCTTTATTACACAAAATAGATAAGGAAAAAGATTGCAAGGTAAACGACTAAGTGATAAGAACAAACGGCGATATAAGTTTCTTTTGGAAATGGAAGCACACTCTCAATAGTGCATCGGATGTCCAACATCTTCAACAGATTATGGAGCTCATTCTGAATACAAGATTTAAGGATGGTGATGATACATGGGAATGGTTGGGTCATTATTCAGGCTTATTTTCTATCAAATCAATTAGACAATTAATCGAGACGAATTGCAGTCCTGTTGATTTTGACCCGGCTGAATGGTCCATTGGATTCCTTTACGCATTAATGTCTTTATTTGGAGAGCAAGACTAAACAAGTTAGCAATCAAAGAAGGATTGATCTGTAGAGGTGTCGTGCATGTGGGGTTAGAATGCTCGCTGTGCTTTGGTCAGGTGGAGGTGACTGATCATGTGCTTATATCCTGCCCCTTTGCATCTAAGATTTGGAATCAAATCAACGCTTGGGTGCGATTCACACTGGTGTTCTCGGATTCGATAAGAGGTATTCTAACAGATGTTCTAAATCTGCCGATTTCTGGGAGACGAAAGAGGGTAATCTATATTGTTTTTGTGGCAACATTATGGTATGTATGGCGAGCTCGTAATGAATAAACATGATCATATGAAACCTCACGTCTTAGTAAATACGAGTTATAGTAGATTAATAAGGACTTGCTAAGCGGATTACAAAATAATCAACTTGAATAGTTTGTAATCCGACTTTTGTGCATTAATTGTAGTTCACTTGTGACTTTTCGGGTACTTTCATCCTTGTTATATCAAGGTGAATTTCGTGATCTTTTTTTTTCTATATGTATTTTACCTGTGAGAAAAGCATGCTCAAAACTTTTTTACTTTGTTGTGACTTTGTGTTCATTATTTTTGAGTCATGTGTGTGGTGTGGATCATAAGTGAGTATAGGTGTCTAGTATAAGTGTGTCCTTGCACTTAAAGTCCTCATGTTTATTCGTAAACGTTTAACTCAGGTTGGAGTCGTGAGAGGTATAGTTAGTACTAAAGGGTTGACATCCCACTCTTATTGTCAGTACGCTAGCCAAGACTCGCTTGATCATTCCAACCCTAGGTTGTTCTTGTGGTGTGTTCACCATTAGGCTTGTGTTTTGAGCCCGTGTTAGAATCTTTACTACTTATGTATCTATTGTACTCACTAATCTTGTACTAAACCTATTTAAATTTATGAACTCACAAACAAATGTTGACCGACCACTTCAAGTATGTCTTTTTAGTGAATAACGTTTGATGCATGCTTGGATTTTGCTAGAGACTGATAGAAGTGACCGTCCATCATTAGGGACATTTAGTCAATTTATTATATCATTTGTTGGTTTGTTATGTTTAACAGTTTGAAATTGTATTGTACTTGATTTTTTTGGGTTGGATGTGTTTTGCCTTGATTATCCAAGTTTGGGATTTAGACTATATTGATCTATGAACTGTTTGACATATGGTGTGATATTGGCTACCATTGACACAATTTTGTCATGTTTGGAGAGATGTCGTGATCCATTGATAGAGAATGCATCTAGAATTTCTCTATTATACATAATGAGTTATGATGATTCCGTATATTGCATTCTCGTGTTTTTGCTATCAACGCGATTGTGACAAAAGGTGAGTTAAAAGAGAGTTTTAACCTAAAAAATACGTCATAAAAGAAAAAGACCTACCCTTTTCCCCTCCCTTGTGTACAAAGCTTTATTAATCTATACTATATATAAAGCATTTAAGAGGAGTATTTTAAGATTACCCTAAAATTAAAAACATATATTTGTTTCAATGCATAAGGTACAACCAATTTTAAAAATAAAATAGTAATTATATCATTATTTACGGATTACCTCTTTACAATTAGTTATATAATAACCCTATACATACTAACACTTACATAAAAGTTTAACAAATATGATCTATTTAATATTTTTAATTTGCAAAAGTTTAGGAATTTAAGAGCCAATTATTCAACCCTATCCATTATTTTAGGGATTTAATAACCAATTATTAGATGGAACATATAAGTATTTTGATTATTAATAAGTGAAGTTATTTTCTTTCTATTAATAAAGTTTAAATTACGAGGTAATAGTAAATAAAAAATAACTTTAAACCTTTATATTAACAAGTAAAAATTTAACAAATTTAAATTACTAATAAGTGAAGTTATTTTCTTTCTGTTAAATGAAGTTTAAATTATAACGTAATAGTGAATAACAAATAACATCTTTATAATTTTATACTAACCGCTTTCGTAAATTTTTAACAAATTTTAATTACTAATAAACTAAATGTACACATATATAGTATTGAGTAATAAATAACTTCAAAACAACTTTAAGTATTATACTTTTGGTACACATATACTAATTTTAAAGATGAATGGTATTATCATTAATGATGTCGTAAAAGTTTTAACAAATTGGAATTACTAATAAACTAACTTCAAATATTTATACTAACTGTACATATATACTAACTTTAAAAGTGAAATTTACTACCATTGAGTAATTTATAATATTGATATTTTAAATTTTGATTTGTAAAAATATTACAAGAATAACAATATATTAACTGCACACATATATTAACTTTAAAGCTGAAATGTACTACCATTAAGTAATTTATAATATTGATTTTTAAATTTTGATTTGTAAAAATATTACAAGAATAACAAAATATTAAAAACACATAACGGATGTAAAATACTGCCCCGCCACATTGCGCGGGCACCCTTTTAGTTTGATATAAAGAGAGATGGTCTCGACTAGAGAGAGATCGTTTCGGCTAGAGAGAATAAGCTAAGAAAAAGCCTCAAAGGTAAGGAATTTCTACATATTTTTTAATAAGACAAAGAACAATAGCATTCACAACTCGTTTGGTATATGTATGTGAGTGTAATCCTTAAATTATATAAAATGATTATAAATAATTGTGAGTGCTTGTGAGTGGAGGTGAGAGAAATGTTACTACTCAATCTGTAAATTAAAAAAATTACTGTTCAACCCTTATAATTTTTTTAATATTTTTAAAAGTTGTTGTGAGTGTATGAGAGAAAAAAATTAATAATGAAGATGTAAAAAATATTATTTAATTAAAAAGATGAGATGAAAAGTTGTATTTTTAGTGTAATTATATAGATAAAGATAAGAATGGGTTGTGAATGCTTTAATACGATCCTATTTGTGTTATTATCAGAATCTAATGTTAAAGTTAGGATTTTTACATGTGAATGCTTAGATCTTGGTGCAGTTTTACATGTGAATGCTTAGATCTTGGTGCAGAGGTTTGTTGGTGTTTTTCACAAAGAGAGTTTTAAATCCTTATATTTTATAATTTTTAGATGCTTTTTATGACTAATATACATTACATTGTTGATGTTTTCCATTAGATCTGCAATTACATACAGAGGTCATTTTTTATGATAAAACTATGATTATTATGAGGTTTGTGTGATACCACAGTGTCTTGGAGAACATGAATCCCTAAGATTGCATGTTGTATCCAACATAGTTAAATAGACATTAGGATTATGCTTTTTTTGTTTAAATCGTACACTAAGATTTTCATGCTTGTAGGTGACTGAACATGGTATTCAGCCTTAGTACTCGGTAGTGGTACTGGAAAAAATTGTGTGGCAACATGACGGCATTCGGTCATAGTAGTTGGAAATAAGTTCTAGGAATTAGCATTCGGCAATTTGATAGTACCCTGTCATATAGGACTATTCGGTTGGCAAGAGTTCTATGCTTATGGGAGTTTTCAGTTAGTGAGGGTAATCAACTCGATTGTATGAGTATTCGATTAAATGAAAGTACTCGGCTTGCTCAAGGGTTCTCGGCATGCTTACAAGTTCTTGGTTCCTTTGGGACCTTAACCCATTGTTGACATGTAATTAACCTCGGGTTGACTTTGCCATGATATGACTTTCGATATGCTTTATTCATATGGTAGTTACAATAAATATATTTATGAGTATATAATGTGAATTACATGTAGTAACGATGAGTATTATGTACAACGAATTGAAGATAAATGAAGGACAATGATAATGGAACCTAATGAAATGATATATGGGTCTAATTGTGTGAAAATTCTTGCAAGCAATAACAATGAAATGGAATAAAATGATGGTGCAATTGAGTCTACTCAACATATGACGACTTTTTTTCCTTGAGACATCCATTAGGGCATTAACTTGTGTTGTCAATGCGAGATGTTATGTGGTATTACGCTTGTGCAGATCATATGGTTGTGGTTATGGAATCTATTGCTCACAACTAACCCTGGCATTTATGCTCAAGACTAATACGGGTAAAGTAATGGACAGTTATGGTTGACACAGGTTCATGGTGTCGATAGCATGTAACCACCACTATCGCAAGGGTATAAATACCTGTGTAATGTACATATTGAATATGTGTGTATGCATGTTCATTCTCTGCAAGTTCAGTTTTGTTTTTAGTGATCGTTTAGTGCAAGTGATTCGCAACAGCTCTATACAGCGATATATTTTTGTAGTTTGAAGGACAGATGACTGTAACAAAAATATTTTATTTGGAAACACAACAGAAAAAACACGATAAGATATATATTAGAAATTACAGTGATAGTTCATATATTCAAATTCATAATATATTTAACAAAACTTGAAAATTAAAATTACAGGACTAATCTTTTGTAACCCACCTACGACCACGAACGTGATACAACATGTGATCACTACTGCTGCTTTCACCACCACTTTCTGCACTTGTATACCCTCCACCTACTGATTTTTTACGATGTCTCTTTTTCTTGGTCGTCCCACTGTCACTAAAGCTTCCATTTAAAAGGGGATCATCGATTCCACGTATTACTCTTTTGTTTGGTGAAGTTTCGTTGATGCAACTATCGTCTTTTGTTCTCCGGTTTATATTTTGTGATATTTTATGCAGTTTTTGATTAAACCTTGATAACCCCTTCTCTACAGGTTCTACAGCTTGGGTCATGGTGAACTTCAAATCATTAACAATCTGTGCATCATAAACCAAGAGAAAATCAGCTACACATCCAAGAAAAGAAGTAAGAAAAGCTTTAAAATTAAAAGATTAAATTACATAAAAACTCAATCAAAAAAACTGGACAATGTATATAGTGAATCCTAAGCATTAGTTATTTTCTATAGGTGAAATGGTTCACAACCAATGAAGTTGCAGCATCCAGGCCGTGATACCAACAAATATTGTTTGTTTTGCTCACATGAAGCTCACGGATTTTGTTTTTGGTTACCCAAATAGACTTCCTTGGAGAACACCCATCAAGAATTCTTTCCCACCTAACTACCTAAGTACAGAGTTCTCCCATCCACTAACCAAACTCCAAAAACACAATGATGTATTCAAGGTATAGACATTCCTTGTGAAAACCAGCATCATGTCTGATGAGGGATATGCCAAACAGAATTACTTTTTTACAGGGAAAATTCATTGGAAAATATCTCTGACTTCTATTCAGTTTAAAATCAACAATTGCAGCTGGATCGGACTTGGACAGGAAAAACGTTAAAAACTGCAACCTCTAAAGTTAGGTATCGTCACTACATATTTGGAAAGTTAGGTATCTATCCTAGTTTTGTTCTCTATTTAGTCACAAAAACACATCTGAGTGACTTTTTAGATCCAAATTTGGAAAGTTGAAACCACAAATTCAACAAAATATATTTTGAATTATACGTGCAAAACAAAGCAAGATATGGTGCATAAAACATTACCATTCAAGATGGTGAATGTGGAAGGCAATAAAGCATGCAACGGTTCTATATGCAAACCTTTCGTCACTCTCAACTTTTAGGAATACAAGAGTGGTGTATGTTGCTAGCAGTTTATGTTTATAAGGAAAAATTTAGCTGAACATTTTCTTCTTCCAAAAATAGATCACACAGATAATTTTTTTTTTTAAAAAGATCCTCTAGAAGAGAAGACTGATCATAACTTCAAGGAGCTAAATGACGCCTGCTTGTGGGTTGGCGAGTCGAACCTGGCACAAGACAGAAAATTTAACACTAGCCTGAACACAGCGTCTAACCCGGAAAAATTATTATTTTATTGTTATGCATATTAGTACTGTAGTATTACAAATTTAAAATCCAAAATACAAATGTATATAAAACAAGTATTTTCAAACTATCATCTACAAATTTGTATTTTTGTTGGTCAAATGGTAGATGATAACTGTGTTGTGCACTTCTCTTGAAATCGTTGTGTCGTGAGGATCAAATATCAAGGAAGGTGGAGTGGGAGGAGGCGTAAGGTTGGACATTAATTTCTGTAGTAGTTTACCACTCAAAACTTAAATTTAGAATCTATGGTTAAAAATTCAACTTAACATAAATGACTAACCCATCAGAATGCTGTAATTTTGCCAAGTTTAATGAAACAAGGATTTCTTAATACAAAAGACAAGTGTTTAACTTAAAATTTGTCCCTTGACTGTTCATCTTGCCAACTAGAGGAAGGTAAAATGTTACCTTTACCACACCATGTTAGTCATGCTATTACATGTTTTGAAATCAAACATTATGATGTTGGGGTGTGCAAAATTCGGTTTAAAACCATGATACTGAAACAGGAACTGAACCATTCCATACTGATACCAAGATATTCAGTATCAATTGACAATTATAGAAGAAAAAATGATGTCATGCTGCCAATCTAAGCAATCATCATAACCCAAAATCATGTGCGAACACTACAACTACAGATATCTTTACCATTGTAAACGTATGCACATTCTAGTTCCTAATAAACATTTCTTTTGGTATTGTAACACCCCGAAATTTTATTTAAACGAAAGGAAAAGAAAAGTAAGTGGAAGGAATGGAAATTGTGCACAAATGGAGGGGGAAAAAGTGCACAAAGTACAAATCTTATTATTTTAAGATATTAAAGGGCATGATCGCCCATATCAAAGCAGAAAGTTGCTTTGATCTCGAAGGAAGAAGAAGAGGAGAGAGAGCCCGGTTCTAGAGAGAGAGAGGAAGAAGAAGCTGAAAAAGGTAAGTCTTCTCTTGTTTGAGCTCGGTTTCAGCTGAGTATTGAGTTCTTGACCCAAGTTCTGGTTGTTTAGAGTTTGTTTTCGGGATTCAAGAGCTGAATCGAAGTGGGTCTTGAACTAGAAGAGTGTTGTTCAAAAGCTGCTGAAGGTGAGTTTCTAGAACCCCTCCTTTACTGATTTTCAACTGATTTGGGGCTATTATGCATACTAAGTAAACGCTTTGGAAGAAACCGTGGGTTTACAACTTTATGTACAAATGTTGTATGTATGTATGCATGTTATAGTGTTGATTATGGGTTAGAGATGATGTATAGCATGCTTAGATGGCCTTAGTATGTTAGATATGTGTTTGGGTATGCTCAGAATGATAAACGGGTGAAATTGGTAGCATAGAAAATATTTCAGAATGTTTTGATGAACATGAACAGTGGTTCATGCGCCCAAACAGTTGTCCATGCGTCCAGTATGAGAGACCAGACGCCTAAGTGTGGCCATGCGCCTAAATAGTGCCCATGCGCCCAAGTGATGGAACGGCTAAGTGTGGACCATGCGCCTAAACGGTGCCCATGCGTCCCAGTGAATGAAACGGCTAAGTATTGGCCATGCGCCTAAACAGTGCCCATGCGCCTAAGTGCTTGAAACGGCTAAGTGTTGGTGATGCGCCTGAACAGGGCAGAAACGCCAAAATAGCGCCCATGCGCCCAGACTATTTTATACTTAGAATTTTTATACTCATACGCCTGGAAGGACCCATGCGCCCACTTTGGACTTGAGGTTTTCTAAGTGGATTTTAAGGGGTAAAATGGGAAGATAGGCCTAGTTATGATGTGATGGCTTATGTTTGACGTGTGTTTTGCATGTATGTTGTTGCCTGTATGTTGTTGCCTGTATGGTGATGGTGTATGTTTATGTTTATGTATGTTCCTTATTATATGTATGTCTTCCCTTGGCTTTGCGTTGAACGTTAATGAATGTAATGAAAGTATTATGTAACGTAAAGTGGAATATAACGAAAAGAGGAACGTAATGAATGAATGCATGCATGAATAAATGAATAAAGAGAGAAGTATAGAAAGGCTTGAAAGCAATATGTACAGAGGTGCACGGCTCTAAATGCCTTAAACTCTACCACGTGAGGTTCAGCAAATCCTAAAGTGTGCACGCAAGGGTTCCAGTCTTTGTGACTGACCTTCAGAGGTGTTACCCATTTCTATGGGGGTGTTACTCATTTCTATGGGGGTGTTACCCATTTCTATGGGGGTGTTGTTACCCACTTCGATGGGAGTGTTGATACCCACTTCGGTGGGGGTGTTGTTACCCGAGTTATGTATAACTTCGGGGGTGTGGCATAAAGCCAAGCATAGTTATGAGGTGAGCGACTCTATGTCGCAACAAACTCGACAGAGGTCTTTGTCCATGAGACGAGATATGAGGTGAGCGACTCTGTGTTGCAACAGACTCGACAGAGGTCTTTGACCATGAGACGAGATATGAGGTGAGCGACTCTGTGTTGCAACAGACTCGGATGGAGTTCAATCTCTGTGATTGACTCGTATGGGATCTTTGTCGCGTATCCCGGTGCTGTGTCAGTGTTCGGACATGAGTCGGGGGTTTGTGAGCAGGCCCCGGCACAGCATCAGCTTTCGAGCATGAGTCGGGGATATTGCAAGAGACAAGATTTGAGTAATAATGAGTAATGAACACAAGATCATGTATGAAGGAACGAACGTAAATTAATTATCGTAATTATGTACAGAACAGGATCGTTGTCATTCGACCTCAGTAATCATGGCTTAGTGCCACGAAAAGGGTAAAGTCTAACCGGATCCAGAAAGAGAAGTGAACGATAATGTAATACGTTGAACGAATAAAGCTAAGGAACGTAATGATGAAGATAATAATGATATTATCTGTATGTACGTATGATGCATGATCACGAACGGTTGTAAAGTATAGTATGTTTTAAAATAAAGTAAAGAACGGTTTTAACAGAGAAAAATATGTTTTATTATAAAACTAGGACTCACTCAGCGTCGTTGACTTTTGTATGCATGATAGTTGGCAGGTATATGTTGATGCTGAGGAGTTGCAAGCATGGATGCATAAGCTACTGGGAGTGTTTTGAGGCTAGCATCCGTATTTTGACATGTCTTGTATTTTGAGATGAAAACAGATGTTGTAATTGACATGTTTTTAATTATAAATAAAATTTTTAAATTCCGCTGCAAAATTAATATACATTTTATAATGTTTTAAGTGCAATGAATGTCCAGCTGTAAGCGTCCCGGGAACGGGGCCTTACAGGTATGAAGTCTGATTCTTTCTCCGAAGGTGGATTGCAAGGTGAATCCCTTGTGTGCCGTTTAGCTAGTGTGTTATCTGTCATTTGACAAGAAAGCCAAGCGATATTATCCTACCCATTGATCTTTGATCGGAACTTCACGCCCTATACTCAGCTCCCCCTTAGGTTAATATTACTAATTTGGTCTAGATTCTAGGTTCACTTTCCACATTTCCCCTTTGCACTCTTCAATCATCACATCCCTGATGACCATGTTTTGATGATTCTGTTTGTTGTTAACTGATTTGGTATAAGAAATGTAATTTTCTCTGAACATGAGCAATGTCATTAGCAACATGTGTCTCCTTCTGACAGAGTCATGCTTCCAAGCTTTAATGTTAGTCAATATCATCAGCAACATGTATCTCCACCTATCGAGTGTTTTAAGCTTCTTGTTGTCTATAAGCAAAGACAAACTACTTCATCACAAGTCCTTCACCGATCCAACACTAATATTCACATCCAAGCAAAACAAAATTTTAATCCGGTTAACAAATCAAGCTATGATATACTAACTTCAAACTACCTGGAACCTTAATAACAGCAATCTTCTTACCTTAAATAACAGCTCACGCATCAATAAGGCAAAGCGAGGAACTTTCTAAAGCACAATCAAGTTTAAATCGGTAATTCTACTTTCTATCCGGGTGATTTGCTTTTCATTCTGTTTGATCTGGCTGATTTTCTTCTCACTGCATTTGATCTGGTATGTTTTATAGTTGCCTACTACCCTGTTAAACTGCAGTCCACTTGTTCATTCTTCTCTTTTTAATGGATAGACAAATTATTTGTGGTTAATAAATGTGGATTTAATGTGTATTATGGTTGTTTTTTATGTTGGTGATGATTTAGATTTTAGGCACATCTAAATCTGTTGCTTGTGTTATTTTTAATTTAATGATATATATGTATGTACATAGATATATATATATATATATATATATATATATATATAATATATATTATATATATATATTATATATATATATATATATATATATATATAAATTACATATAAAATTCCAATCCGATTAATCTCTAGGCTCCCCCCCCCCCCCCGCGCGATTTTTACAACCATGTATATATATGTATGTATATCTATCTATCTATCTCTCTCTCTATATATATATATATTAAGAGAAGGGTTCAAATGATAACCATTTTTTTTGTGAGAACTCTAGCAACCAATCTCAGCAACTCATTTTTTATCACATGCAAATCACATGCCATTTTCCCCCTGTTTTTAAAAGGTTCATAACTTTTTTTTACGACATCATTTTTTTTAAAAAAATTCACCATAAAATTTAGTATTTTTTTATCTTTTCAACGCCTACCATATTGATATATTTTTCTAAAAAAAATCGTCAATCCGTTATTTACATATGTGTAAATCTAGTTATACACATGTATAAATCCATTATTTATATATGTATATGTATATATAGATATGTATATATGTATATGTATATATATAAATATATATATATATATGTATGTATGTATGTATGTATGTATGTATGTGTGTTTACATACACACAAACATATATTTCTATTGCAATTGAGCTTTTTCTCGGGCTAGCACTTTTTTTTTCCTGGCATAGGCGAAAAGTAAGCCGTTTGTGACTTTGGCTACCTAAATCAAACTATAAATCTTGCCACACCTATCCAATTAGGATTTACTAAAGCAAAGGCACAATTCATCAAAGCCTATATACTCACCAGATTTGCAAAAATATATGAGCCCAGGGGTTGCACAAGGGAAACTTTGAACAGCGTTCCAATCAAACAGTTTGATTAATACAAGACAACTAATGAATGACAGGTGGCAACAACAGTATGGTGCACCCCTATACCCATGGCTATATAAGTGGCTAAGTTATAGATGTGTTTCTTAGCTATGGGTGGCTAATTATGAATAGGCATTCTCAGCTCTAGGTGGATAGTTATAATTAGACTTTCTCAAGTCTAAGAGATTGGTGGTAGGCTTTAATGGCATTTAAAACATATACTAAATTACTAAGTAAAACATGTAAAACAAACAGTCAAAAAATATATCCATTATCCATATAGCACAACATACTATGGCAAAAACAAAAGAGTAATAGTAATACCATAAACAACTCATACGAAATTAGTTGATAAAGTTCAGAAAACTTACGTATTCACCACCACCAACAAAGACATCACGAACACTATCTCTAATGGCAGTTTTAGTCTTGATGTTACTATCATCAGCAGGTTGGGGGAGCCGTAGCTTTGTAGGGCGCTCACTATCCCGAATCTCATCAGGATCTACGGGGCAGTCTGAAGATGCATAGTCTCCAAGAACTGATACATTCCCCTTAAAAAAGTCTCCCATTAACTCATATGGTTTTGCAGGGAACACGTATAGGTGAACCACAGAAGCAATGCCCATCTGTTCTGGATTCAAACAGAACACCAGTTAACATTTAAGAATATAATGATTCAGAGAATTAAGTCATCTACAAGATTATTTATTCCCCATCCGAAAATATTTAGTCCTGTTGTATTATTGCTGCAGCTTCGTAAGTATACTATTTTAAACTGAAACCAAAACAAATTGAGAACATAATATAAGCTTTTTACAAGTAGTTTGGAGGATTTTACAGAAGAGGGAAAGATGACCGAGGAAAATAAGCCCTGGAAAATTAGGAGAATGCAGTTATGTGTGGAGGGTAGAAAGTGGTTTACAAGCCACAAGGGTTTGCATAATGACAATAGCTCTATTTCTTGTTTTTCACTCCTAACATTTTGTTGTTGTTTTTTGGTTTTTTACATATTTTATGCCTACAAACATGTGAATACATAGACCTATATATTTTTTCAACTTCAAATCATCTTAAATTATAACAATTTATCAATTTTACTTTTACATTATTTAGGAAGGACTTTCTAATTATACGCACATTAAGTTAGTTGTCTTTCATATAAACTTCTCTCCCAGTCTCTAGATTAGTTACAGTTACATTAATGAAATAATTAGGATGTGAGATGATATGTTCCACAATTGCAATATTTAGTAAAAGATTATAACCACTAAGGATCAAATGGAAGATGAGAAACAATCTCATGAAGAAGTTACCTCAATGCAAATAATGAAATCCTGGATACTTGTTTTAAACTGTAACGCATGAGCTATTGGACTTCTGACAAACCCTAAGGAATCAAGAAAAGCAATAGCCACTCCTTGCCACCATGTCAAAAATACAATCGACTTAAATGTTAAAAACTTGGCGAGTGGATGAATATGCGCTAGCTCATCAGCTGTAATTTCATAAAACATAACTAAGCAATAAAGAGCCCATGACTGACTAAAATTTAAAACAACAGCCATGTAAGGGTACCTACACATTCAAAGTTGGGCATGTTAGTAAGCTATATTATTTAGAGCTTAGGTCCATTTCAGGTGAAGCAGAAAGACTACTTACCCACACCCCCAGTTAAAGTCCCCTTCACAATATACGTTAAATGCTTCAAGAATTACTGCTAGAATAGCTGTAACAGCCTTTATTATCATCTGTCAAAGAAGGATTTTCATCAACAAAAAAATCAGTATTTGGTGAACAAAAAAAAACAGCTTATATCTCAAATGTGAAACTTACATACTGTACAATTCCAATTTTGATGATCAGGTAAACCCTCCGACCCAAACGCCATGGTTTCAAGAACAAATTCATTGGGAATATGTGTTTTACGGTTCCATTTTCAGAACTTGGCTCCAGTAAGGGGGCTTTAGTACCAGCACGCCCCTCCCTCTCAAGGAACTCAATTGCCCTGTTCTCACCTCCTTACAAAAGAAAGAAAAAAAAAGCTTATCAGGCAATTGGTAAGTAAAGATGCACAAGCAGCTGCAATATACCGCTCCTTACAAAATCAGTTTTATGTTCACAAACACTTTATTTATTGCAGTTTTTATTAGGAACGCTTAGCTAATAGTTTCATTAAGGAAGGCAGAAGCCAGAAGATATTTTACCCAAGCATGCAACAAGATATCTCCCAAAGCAATACATTGCAAAAGCTTCATAACAATCTCTCAGAATACCAATATCAACACTAATTGATGGCTTCAACAGTGATGCATACTGCAAGAACAAAGGTGTAATCTACAATATGACACATATCTTAACATAAAATAATTTATATATAGGCAGGTAAACAAATTTCATTCCGTTTACAAAAAGAAGAGAGTATTTAACTATTTATTGTCAGAAATTATCATCAACTAAGAGCTAAAATAGATGTAACCCCAATACGGCATTTATCTTTTGAGAAAAAAGTTCAACCAAGTGATTCAACTTCATTTGCTAACTAATTCTTTCGTATTGCCTACCTAGAATTCAGTTTTTTAATCATAAGTGGTATGCAATACTTATAAATGGCATTATAAATGAACTATTCAAACCAATATTTTAACAAGAGAAATGCCTACAAATGTCATATATATGCAAAAGCAAAAAAAAAAATAGACACCCATTAGCAACCATACTAGAAACAAACTTTTAATGGATATAGTTCAGCAATTGCTTACTGATTCAACCGCATAACAAGGTGCCATGAGTATGATGCCAAACAAAAACTTCTGTTCCTGTTGACCAAATAGCAGCAATCAAACATCAATTTGACATCAATTACACAAAAGTTTGATATATTTTTCAATAGGAACTATAATTTCCAAAAGCGCTGATAAGCTCAAAGCATAAAAATAGCAAAGGAGAATAAACCCTAGGAACTGAAACGAGAGACATAGATACCTCGGGATTTTTGTAAGCAGACAGGTGCTCGAACAACAAGTAAATTGAAAGGGTCAGACTGATGAAAACAAAAACACCGGCAACTAAGTTTGGCCATGTTGGCGGAGAAAACTTGAGAGCAGCGATCAAATAATCTGCACCCAGCTTGTTCATCAGCAGAGACAATATAATAAACGAGGCTTTGCTTCACTCAAACTCACACTTTCAGATTGATTGATTGATTGATTGATTGATTGATTGATTGATTGATTGATTGATTGATTGATTGATTGATTGATTGAAAAAGCCCTGCTAAATTGGTGGAAATCGGGCGGGTAGACAAGGATTTTGTCTTGAGAGCTGCAGGCAATAAAGCTACGCAGTTCTGGGAAGATCGTGATTATTTTGTCAACCACCAGAATTTACCTTTCTACTCACTGTTTTCTTTTGGCGACCGTCAAATTATCTTAAATAATAATCATCTTATTCTGCGTACAACAACCAACACGCGAACATATAATGGTCTTTTATTTCTAATCATTGTTAGATCTCGTGTTGCGACATGAACATAAAATCGTAAAAAAATCAAGTCGATCCACCGTCTGTAAATTTATGCAATAAATGTAAGAAAAACAAAACACATACCTTGGTGAATACATTTGCAACTTTGAATAAAAAACGAAATCATCACAAACCCATGCGTTGCAGCGAGACCGTCATCGTGAAAAAAAATATATATTTTAGCTGAGCTCGGTTTCCTTCAAAATCTATACCAAAATATAGGTAGAAATAAGCATATTGTAATTACATATTTGTGATTTTATAAAGCATTATAATTTAAAAGGTACAAAAAATATGCTTAAAATTAATTATAATATTAAAATAATATAATATAAAAATACTAAACATTAGAAAATGACAAAAAAATAAATAAATAGCTTAAAGGATTCTGGTTTTTAAAATATAGATAATGAGGTTAAGGTTTTTAATTCTTTAATTAATATGAATTATTGTAGATTTAAGAGTAAATATATAAATTCGTATTCGTTGTTTTACAATTAGATAAATATATGTATTTAAAAAAAATGAATGTCAACTTTAGTTTGTTCTTCCAGTGAGGTTAAGGTTTTTAATTCTTTAACTAGAAATGAGGCTGAGTTAAATCATTAAATGAATAATTATATTTTTAGCTCATATGAAATATGTTTGTTACTGTGTCTTTTTGTTAGTTATTATTGTAAGGATTCATATAAGGCTGATACAACCTAAAACATTTAAACAGTCTGTCCTGCATGCATCCACAAAGTGCTAAAGTAGAATGCTTCGGAAATTTCACATTCTGCATTAGAAAACATTCTAAGTGTGAAATCTTCTGAAGCCAAGACCAATATCTTTCGAAGCCAAAAATGAAGTCTTCCGAAGCTTCAGAGATAAAGTCTTCAAAAGCCAGTTTATAAAGAGATTTCTTCTGAAGACTTTTGAGTACATGCTTTATCTAATGTACCTTTTACCATAAAGTTGGACCACCTTTTCGATATAACTCTGTTTGACTCACCAATTTTCACAAGTTGGTGAAAGGTCCATGCTTTTGGTAAATTGTATATTGAAGTCTTGAGTATGTTTCTTTCTATTTTATGTACTTTTATTCTATAGATACATATGTATCTAGTTTATGAGCTTAATGTAAAATGTCTTTCATGTCTTACATATATGTAACAGAATGGGTATGAATGAAATACAATGTGTGGTTTATGCTTATAATGTTTAATATTTCATTGATTATTGTGTATTAACGCATATTGAACTAACTATATAGGTTTGTGGTTGTTTACATAGTTCTTAGTCAATAGTGATTGAGAAACATGTTTAAACTTAATCATGTGAAGTTCTCATGCGAATGGACCATGCTAATGGACCATACGCATGAATACTTCATGCTAATGAACCAGTCGCACGACTGAACCAGGAGACTGGATCAGTCGCACGACTGTAACATGAGATTGACTCAGTCGCATGACTGAATCTTCAGTCGTGCGGATGGATCACCGCATACATCAATCGCACGACTGAACCATGCGAATGGCTCAGTCGCACAAATGGAAAACCCTAACTTATAAATACCACTTAATTCGTGGAAAAAAAACATAGAATTCGAATCCCTACGCACTAAATCGTACCCTAGCCGTCCAGAGACCCTAGAACACCTGTTCCAAGTTCATAGATCGCAGTAAATCGTCCTACTATCATTCTTAACGTTTAGTTTCATTCTTGGATTGATTATACTCGCGTTCTCACTGATTGGATCGCCAATCAAATAGGATTCCGCACTATTTGGTTTGGTACACGCGTAAATCAGTTGGTACTCCGTACCAAAAACGGTCCTAACAAGTGGTATCAGAGCCAGGTTCTTGATTTGCGTGTGATTCAATCGATTTTGATATAAAAATCGCATTTTTCACCCCAAAAATGTAATCTTTTTGTGTCAAACAGTGTTTTCGACGTCTCCAGGTAAAAAAGTTAACGTTTCTCCGGCATACGGCAATTAGGGTTAGTGAAAAATTCGTGTTTTTGCATCAAAGTACCTAAAACCCTTGAATTCTCAAAAACCAGCAACTTTAGTCGCATGATTGACTCAATCACACGACTGGACTCATATGCACTTCCCATACGTACGATTGCACTCAGTCGTTCATCCATTCATACGACTGAACACCCTATTCGCATTGTTCATCCGTACCTGTCCAATCGCACGATTGAGCCATCCGCATTTGTTCAATCGCACGAGTGAGCCATACGCATTGTTCAATCGCACGAATAGCCCAATCGCATTCTTCCATTCGCACAAGTACAAAAGTTTGTTCTACAATCAAAAGTTAATAACAATGGAAGATCAGTATTCAGCATTCACCGCAGGTAGAGATTCACGGATCCAGAATCTATTGCTTCTGGAAAATGAAGTGGGAAATCACAATAAGCCCCTAAGCTCATAACGTTAGATGATTACCCACAATGGAAGCAAAGGTTCGAGATTTACCTAAATGGCGTAGACCCAAATATGTGGGAATCAATAGAGACAGGGTATAGCATGCCGGTCGGTGCAGATGGAGTTAAACTTACCTTAGGAGGCATGACTGATGGACAAAAGGTAAAGTACAATGCAGAGAAGAAGGTGTACGCTCTGTTAACTCAGTCTATTCCTAAAGATATATTCCATCAATTCTCTAAGAACAAGCAAGCAAAGAAGCTATGGGATGCTCTGGAAAAACGGTATGAAGGGAATGTCTCATTAAAAGCTCCAAAGGCTAAAGCATTAAAAAAAGGAGTTTGATAACTTCTCGTCAATGGGAAAGGAGAGCTTGGATGACGTTATCGACCGTTTCTACCACTTATGGGGTTACTACATCCATGGAAGACAAGGTATCGAATTTTGCAGATGGATTGCCAGAAAAGTGGGTCTCATTTGTGTCAAACCTCAGACAGAATGATATGCTAGCGAAGTTGGATATCAACGATTTCATTCTGAAGCTGAGAGAGGAAGAGTTAAGGATGAAGTACAGGTCTCAAAAGGTGTCATATGATCAGAACCCGTCACTTTACAACTCCACTCCTCAAGCAAAAACGTTTGGAGCACCACTTCAAGCAGCGTTCATATCTAGTTCAGCCACTCCATCTCAAGCTACTACTTCAGGATCTGACATGTCAGGGTCATTATGCACCCAACACATAGCACCTGAAGCCAAAGCTACCAGATTGAAGACCGAGAATCTCAGTAATGTGACTGTAGAGGTAGCAAAGGAGCATATGGATCTCCTAGCAACTATCGTTCATTCATATGATGGTCTAGTCGCGGGGAAGATTGGAAACTGCCACCTGGCAGATGAAGACTACGAACAAGTAGATGAGACTGCTAGAGAGGATGGATATCATGTGGGCATTGGCGAGTGATGTCCGGAGAGCTAAGAAGTTTGTTCAAAAGACCGGACAAAACTTGATTGCCACAAAGTATACAACCTTTGGTTTTGACAAAACCAAAGTGACCTGTTTTAACTATGGACAGAAGGGGCATTTCAAGCGTGAGTGTGTGAAGCCCAAGAAGACAGGAAATGGTAATCCGTTCTCATACTTCAATCATCAAGATAAACCCACAAGTAGTCCTACATTATCAAGAAAGGATCCTAAAGCCTTGACGGCTCACGATGACGAAGGGCAAGATTAGAGCTTTCGGTTTGTATCTCCGGGAGAATCCAACATTGCATGCGTTGAGGATTTGGATGACGATTCTGCAAGCTAAGGAGATATAGAAGTTGAACTCGTGATGTCAAATAATGAAGAAACTGCAAATGTGGTAAATCACCTGAATGATGAAGGCCAAAGTTCAACATGTTCAAAATCACCTGCACCAGAAAAGTCAGACTCTGCTATGATGGTTGATTCAACAAAACCTTCTCAGGTAAGTTCCACTAACCAACTTTTCAATAATCATGTTTATTCTGATTGTAATAAATTTAAGGAAAGCATAGATTTGAAATTTGCTAGGTTATTAGATCACAATGATAGCCTAGTAAAGGACTTGCAACTGTGCACTGAAGCAAATCGTATTTTAAAAATAAATGAGCATAGTTACAAAGAAAAACTAGAACTGTTAAATAAACAACTTAGGGAAACCGAAGTTATGGCTTTTAACCAAGATAATGACATTAAGTTCTATCTAAACTCCCTAGAAGAAGCTAAGAAACAAGAAGCAATTTTGAAAGTCAAAGTAAATTCATTGAAATAAAAACTACACAGTTGGACTAGTTTTTCTCACATAGTTCAACACTTAGTGAGAGAACGTAACAACGGGGAGAGGTTGGGTTACAAAGTGGTACCACCACCACATGAGACCTTGTTAAATGCTAAAAGCAAACCAATTAATAACAACCCAATCAAGGATCATATGGTGTCCACTCCTCTTGTAAGTGATCTAGATTCCACAAGTAAACCAATTGAATCTGTCATTAAACAAAAGGAGACCACTTAAAGTTAAAAGGTAAAATGCTTATTGTTAATCTGGATGAACAAATCGAGAAGGTTAAGGTAAATTCTGGTTCAAATACGTCTAATTCTGAACCTAAGAAGACCAAACAAGTTAACCAAACACATGTGTCATGTCTAAGTCCAGATAAACAAAAGAGTAAAGATGTTAAGAAGGTTCAAACGATTAATTTTGTTAAACAAGATAAAACATCTAAACAAGAAGTGTCAAAACTCAACCAAGTCAAAGTCACACGAGTGTCACATATTTCTCCACAAAAACAGCCATACCAGCATGTCGAAAGTAGATCTTGATACAACTGTGGAAAGTATGGACACATCACGTCTAACTATCCTTACTATCAGACACCTAGGAAGAAAGTTGAACTTTATGATCCTAAACTCAGTTCTTCTAAAAGGAGTTCTATAACCCCCCAGGAAGAGTTAGTGAACATAAAGTTCAACCCATTAGCCAGTCGTTTGTTTACCACAAATAGGCCTTACACAAAACTGGCTTATGGAAAGAAAAATCTAGTTCAATGCCTAATAATGAGAACAAGAAACAGAATGATCTTCCCTCACCCTCAAATGGACAGTGGGTGGAATTTATGATGTGTGATGCCTCTGGGACACCCAAGCCGGTTAAGGCTTGGGTCCCTAACCTTAACTAATGTTTTCCATTGAATGTGCAGGGTGTTCGCTATAGTGCTAAAACAAACACTTGGATTGTAGATAGCGGAGCATCCAGGCACATGACTGGGAACCAGGCACTCCTGTCAAACGTCAAACAAATAAAAGAGGTCATGTTTCATTTGCTGGAAACAAAGGAGGTTATATCACAACTCAAGGGGAAGTGGGGAATCAGAAAGTGAAGTTTGACAAGGTAAACTATGCTCAACAACTTTAAAATATTTTGCTTTCTATCTCCCAAATCTGTGACAAAGGATTTAAAGTTGTATCGACAACAAGAAATGCTATGTTCTGAACAAGGACTATGTGATCCCGGAGGACCAAGTCTTGATGTCAGCTTCAAGATATAATGACCTTTATGTCTTGGATCTTTCAAAGGCCTCCACAACGGATCATCAAGTTCAGTGCTTCTTGTCCAAGGCTATAGAGAAGGATTCGATCTCCTTGCATAGGAGAATGGGACACATCAATCCACGGAAGATAAACCACTTGATCCAGAATAATCTAGTGCGAGGAGTAAACGTCAAAAACTTCCAACTACCGGATTTTTGTATCACCTGCAAGAAAGGCAAACAGACTAAGAAGTCTCATAAGGCAAAGAAAGTTCATTCCATAGAACTGCCTCTTGACCTTCTTCACATAGATCTGTTTGGTCCAGTCAGTACAAGGAGCATCACCGGCGACTTGTACTGTTATGTAGTTACAGATGACTACTCAAGATTCTCTTGGGTAATGTTTCTGAAATCCAAATCTGAGACATTTGAGTCATTCAAAGAGTTACTAACTACTTTGGAGTCTCTCTACAAGCTGAAGGTACGACAAGTATGCTTAGAGAATGGTACCGAGTTCAAGAATCAGTGGATGGAGGCTTTCTGCAAAGAAAAGGGAATTGTGCACCAGTTCACTTCTGCCTACACCCCACAAATGAACGGAGTTACTGAGAGAAAGAATCGCAGCTTGATAGAGACAGCGAGGATAATGCTAGCAGACTCGAAACTGCCCATCCAGTTTTGGAATGAGGTAGTTGCCAATGCATGTTACACTTTAAATCGAGTCCTGGTGGTAAAATGTCATGGTAAGACATGTTATGAGCTACTTCAATGACGTAAACCAAATCTAGAGTACCTCAAACCATCTGGCGCTCCTTGCACCCTTTCGAAGAAAACTTAGGAAGGAAAGTTCAATGAGAAGGCTGAAGAAGGAATTTTCTTAGGATACAACATACCGAATAAGAGAGTTTACAATAACTCAACGGGTCAAGTAGAAGTGTGGTGTAATGTGGACGTTCAGAGATACACCACCCCCTAGCTGGAAAAGGACCGCATTCTTTTTCGATTATGATGGATTCTTTAAGTCCTTCAACATCCCTCTCTCCACTTCTAAAGACGAGTTAGCAACCAAGATGATGTATGAGGTCTTAAACACACCGCCCCTAGACTCAACAACATTCGGATCTCAAGATTAGTCTTCTAGTAACTTAGGGGGAGCACTAGAAGTAAGTGATTCCTCTTTTGATGATAATGAAGTGGAAAATGCTTAGGTGGATCAGGAGGAACAGGTTCTAATTACTACAAGTACACACGCATCAGATGTTGATGCCTCTGACACTTCGGAACCCCATACTCCCACTGCCTCAGATACAGAACCTATGGTTCACAATCTGGATAATGAGGTAGTGGTACCCACCGCTCTTGGATCTCATCTAAATGTTTATCATCCTCTGGACAATGTCATAGGGGATGTACAATCAGGAGTACAGACAAGAAATGAGCTATATTCAGCTGATTATGCCTCAGTCATGGAAAAAGGCTACCTTCACGATGGTGCTTATTGATGTTTTGTGTCTTAATTTGAGCCAAAATATGTAAGTGATGCCTTAAACGATGAGGCTTGGGTGAGTGCCATGCAAGAAGAACTTCTTTAATTTAAGAAGTTAGATGTGTGGACTCTGGTGGATAGACCTAAAGGTGCTAAGGTCATTGGCACTAAACGGGTCTTAAAATGCAAGAAGGATGACCAAGGGGTCATTATCAGAAACAAGGCTCGACTTGTAGTTCAAGGATTTCGACAAGTCGAGGGAATCGATTACAACGAAGTGTTTGCACCCGTGGCAAGAATGGAAGCCATCCATATCTTCCTAGCCTATGCATTGTATATAAAGATTAAAGTCTATCAGCTCGATGTGAAAAGTGCATTCCTTCATGGTGAAATCTGAGAAACAGTGTACGTTAGTCAACCAGAGGGATTTGAGGATCCGTATCATCGGGACAGAATTTACAAACTGGACAAGGCTCTATATGGGCTTCATCAAGCCCCCAGAGCCTGGTATGAGAAACTCTCGACTCATCTTGTGAAACACAGGTTTCGAAGAGGAGTGATTGACTATACATTGTTTATCAAAGAAAAGGATGGGGACTTATTGCTCGTACAGATCTATGTTGATGACATAATCTTTAGTTCCAAGAACGAAGATTTATGTAAAGAATTTGAAGCAATAATGAAGGCAGAAATTGAGATGAGTGCCATGGGAGATATGAAACTTTTTCTCAGGTTACAGGTGGATCAAACACCACAGGGGATATTTCTACATCAGACAAAGTATGTAGGCGATATTCTCAGTCGGTTTTATATGGAGAATGCTTCCACAGTTGGGACTCCACTTGCTACAAACCATGATATAGCGCCCGACAAGAATGGTGATCTGGTGGATGCTACCATGTACCAAGGCATGATTGGATCTGTCATGTATCACTACCTCACAACCTAAAATCATGTACGTAATGTGTCTCTACTCAAGATATCAGGCGAAACCAAAAGTCAACCATCTAATTAAAAGGATATTTCGTTATCTGAAGGGTACCCCAACACTCGGGTTGTGGTATCCTCATGATGATGATTTCGAGCTTACAGCGTATAGTGACTCGCATTACACGGTTGCAAAATGAACTACAAGTCAACATCAGCGGGATGTCAATTCTTTGGGAGAAGATTAGTCACATGGCAGTGTAAGAAGCAGACATCAGTTGCACTATCAACTTGTGAAGCTGAATATGTTGTTATGGCAAGCTGCTATTCTCAAATCATCTGGATTCAACAGCAAATGCGGGACTACGGTTTGAAATTCTCTAACACTCCTCTATTTGTTGAAAATTTTGCTGCAATAGCCGTAACTAAAAATCCGGTCCAACATCCTAAGACTAAACACATCGGCATTAAATATCACTTTATACCTGATTGTTTTGAAAAGAATTTAATCGATGTTGTTAAAATTAAAACGGATTTTCAACGCGCTGACCTCTACATAAAAGCCTTTGATAAACCACGTTTTCTATATCTGTTAGAGGTCAATGATGTTAAATAGAAAAGTGATGTGATTTCCGATGATGACAGTACTAAGTCCGACAAGTAGATTTCATTTTATTTTTAAATTTTCTTTTATTTCTTCGCCTATTAAAATCCTAAAACGCAATTCTTTTATGGTTTTAGAATTTTAGGGGGAGAATAGTTTAAGTTAGTATTTAACTTCTATACATAAAAAATAAGGGAGGAGGACAGGCAAGCTAAAAGAAATGAGATCGTATCTGTGATATTGATTCGATGACTATGGAAAATGATAGTACACAGGAACAAATAGTTTGGGACTTTAAAAGAAGAAATTGTTTAAAATGCAAAATTCGAAGTATAAGTCTGCGAAGTCCAAGCAAAAATAAATAAAAAAATGATAGTAAAACTAGCTACTACTAAGGTAACACAGAAAAAGTAGACCTAGAGGTTGCTAGACCATTTGGTGATATGTCAGTAGATTCAATACAATAGATAAGTAGACCTCTTTGGTGATGTCAAGCTCAAACTAAGTTGTTCAACAAGCTATGGGTTATCATCTTATCCCTGGTTAACACAATCAACAGAGTTCCAATAAGGGGTAACGGGCAAAATAAACGCCACAAGTGTGTGCGGATGACCATAAAATGAGCAAAGCACATGATGAAAAATGCAAAAAGCAATCAAACTAACAACCTATTTGGTTGTTACGATCTGTGCAAAAAGAATAATATTGCTCAAACAAGAAGATAGGTTATGTGCCTCTCTGCTGTGTGGTGGTACTGACCTGAGGATAAGCATAACCTAAATATTCTAGAATTCATTGGTGTTTGCGCCTCTCTGCTGTGCGGTGGCATTGACCTGAGGCTTTGTAACTCTTTGAAAGCTCTAGAATAGTTTCTTCTTGAATACTACCCGTAGACCGCTGAAAAATCTCCTGAGGAATGTTGATTACCATATAAGCGTGTGATCCACAAATGCTTGTTGAAATAATTAAACTTTAAACCATCACCAATCTATGTCAAAAGTCTGTGTATGGATTTAAGAGGACAAGTATACTGACAATCATCGTGGCTGAAACTCTTGAAAGTCAACACCACTATGTGCATCTTGTGGTACTAGTATGATTTCCTAGACTTGCTAATGACTCTCGATGAAAAAAAGAATCGAGCATCAAATTGTTTTGATAACATGTCCCGAATAATTTGACTTACCTGTATGATTCCATAATGAATCGCTCCACTTATGCTCAAAATAACTTGAAGCTGCCTGTTCTAAAAATAAATATGTTAGATATCTATCTTAGGATTTCCACCTCACACAAAAATTACAAAAAAATGTTTTACTTCTGTTTTATGTTCTAGTAGTTTCATTTGTTTATTTTGTTAGTTTAGTTGTTAAAAGTCAGACTACGTATTGAAATTCTGTCTGGAGCTTAATCACTAAAAAGGGCACGTCTGAGGTGACCAAACGGGTTTTTCTAATGTTAAAAGGATCATGTCTGAGGTGATCAAAAGTTTTCAAAGTTGAAATGGTCATGTCTGTGATGATTGAATGGGAAAAATGTCGTATTAATAAGAAAAAGGAATAAATGAATGAAGGGTCATTAAATCATACGATTGGACCATACTTATGAACCGAATGGAGCATGAGTATGAACCATTCACACGACTGGCTTACAAGAATGAGCCAGTCACCTGAATGGGGTTGACCGAATGAGTTAGTCGCCTGACTGAAACCCAGTCGGCCGACTGAATGTGACCGACTGAACCAATCGCACGACTAAGATCCAATCGCGCGAATGAAAAGAGTGAATGGATCCAGTCACCCGATTGAAACCAGATTCAGTATAAATAGGGCTAAAGTCGGTCGCATATGTTCATCACTCCTCATTCGCCCTAAAATCGCCCGATAGTGCCGTTACTCTGCCCAATTTTCATTTGACCTTTCTTGACTACAAATTGTTGTGTTCTGACGATTGCCAGTGTTATACAGGTATAGTGCGGTGCAATCTACTTAAATGTCAATTGATTTGTGCCCTGAATGACTGAATTTAGCCCTAAATAGAACCAAGACTTAGTTTTGACTAATAAACTAATAAAACTAAGTATATGTGAAATTGAAAGTTATTAGGTGCTAATCGGTCACTTGCGAGACTAATGAGCCAAACCACGACGTTTAACATTAAGTTTTGCTCAAAATTTGAATTTTAATCGAACAGACAGTCTGTCATGTGAATGGAGACCCTGATGAACTTCAATCGCACGACTAAGCTAGGCGAATAACTCAGTCGGCCAGATGAACAAGGCATATGAGCTCAGTCGCCTGACTGAACTCAATCGTAGGCTCAGTCGCCCGACTGATCTCAGTCGCAGGCTTAGTCGCTCGACTGAACTCAGTCGCATGCGAAGTCGCCGTTTGAAGTCAGTCGCATACCAAATCAATAGAATGCACTCAGTCGTATGATTCAATCGCACGATTGAACTAGACTGATCTCAAACAGTTTAAAGTGAAATGGCTTATGTTATGTACTGATATAATATGTATATGTCTTGTGTTACAGATTCATGGTAGATCTGTGGATCATAAACACCAAGCATAATATTTTTGCTCACTTGGATGCCACCACTCGGAATGCTACCGAGTTTGCTGGTATTATTGCATTCCTAAGAGATCGAGGATATATCGAGCGATATCTACACCCTGCACACCCTATAGGTCGATACAGAAGGCCTTCTGGGAAGGTGCTTCCGTTGACCGATCGACTGAGCCCTACAGTATATGTAGCACCATCTTTGGCCAGGAGATTGAGGTCACAACAGCTGATCTGAGACGTGTTCTTGATTTTGGACAAATGTAATGCCTAGATGTTTATGTAATTTTAAATCATGTGTAATTGAATAATGTATTAAACTCATGTACATAATGTTTATATTTAGTTAATGTGTTTACTGTCTTGATTATTGACTAATGGTTGATGTATTTATGTGTTTAAATCAAGCAGATCATTCATCTCAGCAAGATGAGTATGATGTTGCTTCTCTTCAGCAAATCAAGTCTCAACTGACAATGATACTTGATTTGCAAGGGATTGTCAGGAGGTTGTGAGTTATACTCCTGAAGAAGGAGAAATAATTCATGACCTTACTGATGAGCAACTAGCTAAGATATTCCGACTGAATCCAGATGAAATAGTGAAGGATGCTCCAACAGTTGACATGGATAGTGATGATGAGCTTAATGATGTAGACGAGATAGAGATTGAAGATGTCACAACCTAACATTATCTAGAGTATGCTGAAAACAAGGGAAATGTAGTTCCCAATCTGGGTGACACTCTTGTCAGTGATACATTTGAAACACTAGATAAGATGGAGCAAGAGTCGGAGAAGAATAAGGATCAAGCCCGAGCCTTGAACACCGATGTCAACATCAAAAAGGCTGAATGGGCGGCATGTTTTGCAGAGATCAGAGCCCAACGCAGTGCTCCATAGCCGAGTGCCTACACCAAGTTCTACAAAGTGAAGAACATCACAAGGTGTCAGGCAAGATTATCACATGGGCCTACTTGAAGATCTTAATGTTTATGCTATCAAGCGGGAGAAGGGAATTGAGTACTTCAGATTCCCACACGATTTGAAGACTCTCCTTGGTTTTGAGCTCAACCAGCTGGCCAAACTGAAGCTGTTATATGCTGACCCAAGAAAGATGTCAGGATGGTTTGAAGCTACTTTGAAAATAGAGTACCACACCAGGTGGGTCAACTTCAAACCTCAACAACCAACAAGGTACATCCGACGGTCTGAAGTTGATGCCATAACTGGAAAGCCAAAAATAGTGCGGAAATGCCTCAGGACTTCACTCCACACTTCAAGTGGTGGTACTATGACTGGAGAACAGGTGAGGCGGTCATAGTTCTGAACAGAGATGGAAATATGGAAACTATCAGGGTATTTGACCTAATGTGGCTAACTAACTTGTCTTCTGACAATGTTTACACTTTATACAAGTGGCCACTGTTCTATGATGCGTAAGACATTGTACAAGCCCTCCAGTTCCAAAACATGATAAGACTTTGCTTTGCATTTGAAATACATGCAAGAGTTACAAGGGAGGAAAAGTACAAGAAATATGAAAAGCTGATGAAGAATGTTAGACAATAGAGTAAACTAGGTTCAAGGGGGAGTTTGTAGATATATATGTATCTAGTTTATGAGCTTAATGTACAATGTCTTTCATGTCTTACATATATGTAACAGAATGGGTATGAATGAAATACAATGTGTGTTTTATGCTTATAATGTTTAACATTTCATTGATTATTGTGTGTTACGCATATGAACTAACTATATAGGTTGTGGTTGTTTACATAGTTCTTAGTCAATAATGATTAAGAAACATGCTAAACTTAATCGTGTGAAGTTCTCAAGTGAATGGACCATGCTAATGGACCATACGCATGAATACTTCAGCTAATGAACCAGTCGCACGACTGAACCAGGAGATTGGATCAGTCGCACGACTGTAACATGATATTGACTTAGTTGCATGACTGAATCTTTAGTCGTGCGGATGGATCAACTGCATGCTTCAATCGCACGACTGAATCATGCGAATGGCTCAGTCGCACGATTGGAAAACCCAACCTATAAATACCACTTAGTTCGTGGAAAAACATAAGAATTCAAATCCCTACGCACTAAATCGTACCCTGGCCGTCCAAAGACCCTAAAACACTTGCTCCAAGTTCATAGATCGTAGTAAATCATCCTACTATCGTTCTTAACGTTTAGTTTCATTCTTGGATTGATTATACTCGCGTTCTCATTGATTGGTTCGCCAATCAAATATGATTCCATACTATTTGGTTTGGTACACACGTAAATGAGTTAGTACTCCGTACCGAAAACATTCCTAACATATTCTTTTTGTAATATATTAGGATGTGAGCTATGGCATGTCATAGTCAAAAGGCAATCTGCCTCTTGACTCTTCTTTGATTTTGTTGTTGTCTAGATCATGTATCCAGCTGGCCTTCAAAGTATGGCCGGTTATAGGATGTAAATAAAGTATTTCAGGTCCCTTTTAATCTTTAAACTTGTATGCTTTGTAAACACTTGTAAGAACTTGAGATCAATATACATCATTCTTGAAAACCAAACACTTGGGTTATTTTGTTATTGTTCTTGTTCCATCTTTCTATTACTTGTTTTACTTAGTATTAAGGTGACTGGTTGGTAGTTCCCTATTTGATATGTTAAGTGTTCTAAATTAACTCTCCTCATTGTGTGTTGTGTTGTAAGTGACTAACCCCTTAAACTGTCCTACAATTGGGATAAGAGCATTCCAGGATGTAGGAATCTATTGTCTTAGGACTTTACATACCAAGCTCCTCTTCAACTGCTACTGGAGGTGGTATGATTCCAAATGTTGTGGTTGACTACTCTAATGAAGATAGAAAGAGAGTAGAAATTGATCAGAAAGCTATGACAGCCCTTTAAACTACTTTCCAAACTCTGTATACAGAGGTTTTATAAAATGCAAAAAACATCTAAGCAGCTATGAGATGCATTGAAACTAATGTATGAGGGTTCTACTAAAGCCAAGGAGAACAAGAAGGATCTCCTCAAGCAACTGTTTCAAGACTTTACTTTTAAAACAGGTGAAACCATGACACAACAATACTTTAGGTATGTTGAGATTGTGTACACTCTAGTGGATGTTGTAGTGACTCTTGAAAACAGGGACATTGTAAGGAAGTTTATGTCCTCTTCCTAGACAATGGAAACATTACTGTGTTGTTATCAAGAGAACTGAGAACTTTAAGACTCTTACTTTGACTAAGTTGTATGGTATTCTTAGTGGATACCAGATGGAGATGAACAAGATTCATTTGGTAACTCTGGCAATCAAATGAGTTCAGCCCTGCATGTGATTGAAAGGGATAGCATAGAACCTCAACATCATCTTATATGCTACCCTGACAACTCGCAAAATGGTCCTTTTATCACCTTCCCGGAGACACTAAGAGAAAGCTACACTCAAGGAAGCCCATTCCAATAGACAAGTTCTTCACATGCCTTTATGTCTTGTGATGAAAGCTCAGGCAACTTTCTATCACCCTTGAGACCTAGACTGTAATCATCCAAATGATTTGGAGTATATGGAAATAGTCCAGTAGATAGCTCTTCACACTCACAGAGCCAAGAAGTTCTACAAGGGGACACGAAGGAAGTTTCCAAGCAATACAGCCAGTGGAAAGTTTGGGTTGGATAAAAGCAAAGTTATGTGTTACAACTGTAACCAAATAGGACACTTTGCTAGGGAATGCAAGGCACCAAGGACAAATGGTGGTCAAGCACAAATCAGACCAAACTATATGAGAAAGTCACCCAGAATGAGAAGCCAAAGTAGAAGCTGCAGTTGCTGTTGAAGAAAGAGGCTTTGACTGGAGTTTTCAAGTGGAAGATATATCTCCAAACCAAGCACTGATGGCTGACCATGATGAAGCAAAGGTATTGGAAGATGTACACCTGAATGTATTGTTAAAGTTAATAGATACATATCCTATAACTTAGAGATGAGATTTGATCTTGAGTCCTTAAATATCTTAAAATCTGATTTCAAAAGGTCTGAAAATGATTAAAAACTGAAAATTGAGGACTTAGAGAAAACCATTTCAGTTCTTAAACATGAACACACCAACTACAGGACTCAGATCAAAGATCTCATAACCAAGTTGACTGAATGCCAGGCTGAGCTTGTGATCAGCAAAGCTAGGGCAGAAAAATGTGTTCTTGAAGAAGAAACCTTCAAAAACATCATTTCCTCATCCTTGCATGCAAAAGTTTGTTATTAGAATAAGTAGGGATTGGGATCTAGTGAGATAGCTCCTCCACACACCTAGGTGTGGAACTTGTGAAGATGAATTTCCTCTCATAGGCCCCTTGACTGAAGATGATGAAGAAGTGATAGCGAAGAATGCCTCTGAGAAGAGTGAAGAAAAGAATTCTAAGAAGGGTCACTATATTTTTGAGGAGAGTAAGAAGATTGTGATGACCAAGTCAATGAGAAAGAGCTTGATCAGAAAGAGCAAGAGAAAAGCAAAGAAGGCTCAAGAGATCAAGGCCACTTTTGACTCTAAGCAGAAACAAGTGTTTATCTCTGTAGGGTTTGAAGTGGTTAAGACTGAATACATCAACTTGAACTCTAGTACCAAGAGTTCTAGTTCATGTTCAAATCATCTCATTAATAAGAAGAAGGCTGATCAGTTGTGTACCACTGCTACACAGTCTGAACCATCCAACTCCAAAGGAAGTTCTCACCCTAAAAGGACTTTCACTTCATCAGCAAAGATAAAAATGGAGAAGGAAAGTGATCTAGTTCAGCCTTGTTCACAAAAGAAGCCTCTTAGGAAGAAGAAGTTGGAATGTGTTATGTGTGAGAGTTCCTCTCATCTTGCTAAGGATTGTCCTTACAATCCTAAAGTCACTCTCCACATGATCAAGAAAGAGACTTCTAAGAGTTTTAAAAAGAAGCAAGCTTCGAAAGGAAAATATGTTTCCTTCAGAAGCTACAAAATGAAGATGAAGGCAATTGGAAAATGGCTTCGAAAGAAAATTTGGTCTCATAAGAAAGGAATACTTCTGAAGAATTGAAGCCTGCTACAGTGATAGCAAGATCTTCCGAAGGTCCAATCATCATAACTTCCAAAGTCTGTATAACTTCCAAAGTATTAAAGGTCAAGTCGAGGCATCCAAAGGTGGTGTGGAAGTTCAAGAAAGACCAAGTGGCTGAAAGTTCTCCATCAACAATAGCAAGATCCTCAAAATATGAATATAGGATCTATTACTGTTTCATTACCTTCAACTTCTTTTGATAAACCCGAGACAACCAAAGCTTGGGTTTTCAAATGTAACTAATCATCTCTTTTGTGCAGGATCAGCTCAAGACAAACAAAAATATCTGGATTATTAACAGTGGTTGTTCCAGGCACATGCAAGGCAATAGGCCACTACTCCAAAACTTTGAGAAAATTGATGGATGGCTAGTTGCTTTTGGAGGAGATGAGGGTGGTTACATATCTGGAAGGGGCAATGTCACAAATGGTAAGCTCAACATTGAGAAGGGAAACTTTGTCAAGGAGCTTGGATATAATTTTTTTGAGTGTATCTTAATTTTGTGATTAGTCATAACATGCTCTTTACTAAGCATGAGTGCATTATTCTCAAGCCCGGGGCGGTCATTCCACATGAGCATATCCTGCTCAGAGCCCCAGGAAAGGGAACGTGTACAAGATGGATTTGCAAGAAACATCCCCCTCAGGATAAGTTTCATGCTTTCTGTCCAAAGCAAATAGTGATGAGTATTTTCTCTGACATAAAAGAATATGCCATGTAAAATTAAGAACATGAATAAGTTAATTAAGAATAATTTGGTAACTAGAATGCCAAAGAAAGAGTTTACTAGTGATGACCATTGTGTTGCATGCCTGAAAGGGAAGCAACACAAGGTATCTCACAAGCCAAAGGAAAGAAACTTCATCACTACTCCCCTACACTTGTTACATATAGATCTCTTTGGCCCTACTAGTGTAATGAGTCTAGGAAGGACTCTTATTGTTTAGTGATCACATATGATTTTACAAGATTCACTTGTATCCATTTCCTTAGAACTAAGGATGAGACTCTTGAGATTCTAAAGAATTTCACCTTAGAGATTGAAAATCGATCTGATCACAAGGTCAAAATCATAAGATGTGATCAAGGAATTGAATTTAAGAACCAAATCCTTGATACATTTTGTGATAAAAAGGGTATTACAAGACAATATAGTGCTCATAGGACTTCTCAGCAAAATGGTGTTGCTAAGAGGAGAAATAGGACACTTATTGAAGCTGCAAGAACTATTTTGTCTGATTCTAAACTGCCCATCACCTTCTAGGCAGAGGCAGTCAACACTGCCTGCTATGTGCAGAATAGAGTTTTAGTGGTTAAGACACATGATAAGACTCCTTATGAACTTTGGCACAAAAGAAAGCCTTTCATTAGTTTTCTCAGGTCATTTGGATGTCCTTACACCATCTTGAATACCAAAGATCACATTGCCAAATTTTTGAGAAATCAGATAATGGACATTTCATTGGATACTCTTCTTAAGCTAAAGCTTATAGAGTATACAATCTTGGAACTAGAATTGTTGAGGATTCAACAAATGTGACTTTCAATGAACACACACCCAGTCTAGCTGGTTTTGGTCCTGATTGGCTATATGATCTTGATTTAATTAGCAACTGTTTTAACAAATCTTGTGAGAATGTTTCAGGATCTACAAATATTCTACCAACAAGTGATCCTCATCCAAGATTTGAGCTGATAAGACCTTCAAGCTATACATCTTCAGCTCTAGTTTTAACTAATTCTACAAATGAAGTTTCTATCAACACAACAATAACAAATTTAGCTGATACATATGAAATTCCTCCAATTCCAACTCAGAGGCTCAAAAACCAGATAAAGAAGAATCAAATGTAGAAGACCATGGTGGTGGTGAAAGTGATCAAGAATTTCTTCATGTTGATAACCACTCCATTGAAGGCAACATTAATGTGAAAACTTAATGCCATATCAAAATTTCTCTAATTTAGATCTCTCTCAACAACTTGTTGTGATCCCTCAGCTAAGGATCCACAAGTCTCACCTCACCACAAACATCATTGGAGATGTTGACACAAGGTTAAGAACAAGAGGACAAACCCATGATGCAAATGTTTGTCTTCACTCTTTTTTCTTATCTCAGATAAAGCCTAAGAAAATTGACGAGGCTCTAAAAGATGGAAGTTAGGTTGAAGCTATGCAAGAATAGCTACTTCAATTCAAAAGGCAAAAGGTTTGGAACCTATGTCCTCTTCCTCATGGGAAGACTACTCTAGGAACCAAATGGGTTTTTAGCAATAAGAAAGATGATAGAGAAATTGTCATAAAAAACAAGGAAATACTAGTAGTTCAAGGAAACATACAAGAAGAAGGAATTGACTACACATATGTCTTTGCTCCCGTAGCAAGACTGGAAGGTGTTAGGATATTATTAGCTTTTGCTGCATCCAAACATTTCAAGGTCTACCAACTTGATGTAAAGTGTGCTTTTCTCTATGGGGTGATTGATAAAGAGGTGTATGTCAAAAACCACCTGGTTTTGTAGATCCTGATCATCCTGATTATGTCTGCAGGCTTGATAAGGCTCCTTATGGGTTGCATCAAGCACCAAGGAAGTGGTATGAGACACTATCTCAGTATCTCTGCAAGCATGGATACAAAAGAGGTATTATAGATGGAAGTCTCTTATCAAAGGAACATAAAATGACTTGATGCTAGTTTAAGTGTATGTAGATGACATTCATCTTTGGTTCAACTAATCCAAAGCTCTACAAAGACTTTGAGAAGGTGATCAAGGATTGATTTAAAATAAGTGCCATAGGGGAACTCAATTTCTTTCTAGGAATTCAAGTGAAGGAAGTTAAAAATGGAATCTTCATAAGTCAATCAAAGTATGTTCAAACATACTCAAGAGGTTCAACATGACTGATTGCAAGGTTGCTAAGACACCCATAGTAAGAAACCACTCCCTTGGGCCTAACCTTGAGGGGGAGCGTGTAGATGAACATCTCTACAGGTCTATGATTGGGTCTCTTATGTACCTTACAACTAGGAGGCCTGATATCATGGTTGCCACATGTCTTTGTGCAAGATATCAAGGCAATCCTAATATGTCACATCTTATCACTGTTAAGAGAATTTTAAAATACCTCAAAGGTGCATCAACACTTGGTCTTTGGTATCCAAAGAATTTTGACTTTAATCTATATGCATATACAGATAGTGATTATGGTGGATGTAATATGACTACAAAGTCTACATCAGGGGGATGTCAGTTTCTTGGTGGAAGGGTTGTCTCATGGCAATGCAAGAAGCAATCATGTGTCTCTGCATCAACTGCTGAAGCTGAATACATTGCTGCTGCAAGCTGCTGTGCTCAAGTGCTTTGGATTCAGAATCAGATGTTGGACTATGAGTTCAACTCTAAAGAGACTCTCATTCACATAGACAACAATAGTGCCATCTCAATTACAGATAATCCTGTACAACACTCAAGGATAAGACACATCAATATCATGTATCATTTGATTAGAGATAACTTTGAGAAATGCTTGATTAAACTAGTCAAGGTTAACACAAATGAACAATATATTGATTTGTTCACTAAAAATTTTGATGAGCATAGATTTAAATATCTCATATCAGCTATTGGGATGATTAACATTGAGTAGTTTTTTCTTAAAACTAATTCATATTATTTTTAAAATCTATGTGTACTAAGTTGTCTATTTCATCATCTTCATAAGCTACTGTCTTCCTTGGAAGAAAATATTTTTAGAAGACTTTCCTTAGATTTTTGAAAATCTTGATCTTTCCTGTCCTTTGGAAGATATTGTTTTATCTTCGGAACAAACTTATGCCTTTAAAACAAACAACTGCTTGAGTAAAATTAACTTTGGAAGAAATTTCTAAAATATCTTCGAAGCTTAACATGTGTCTTAAGTACTTAAACGTTTTCAAGGACAACTTTTTTCCAAAGCAAATTTACTATCGAAAGCTTTATTCTTAGTTGAATAAAGAATCCAAGTCTAAATTCTCTTACGAAGCAAAAATTTCAAAACTCTCAGGAATATCTTCTGAAGTCATTTTGGCTTTGAAAGCTTTTTTATCAACAACTTCCGAAGATAAATTACCTTCGGAAGTTTTTGGACTTTCAAGAAATCTACCTTTTGCGCAAAAAGCAAACTACCTTTTTAGAGGTGGGACCAACATCCAGATTTCAAAATTTATTCTCTTTCATTAAATTTGTCTGAAATCCTTTTTCATATATAAACCTAACGTTTCACTCTCTTTCTTTATCATCTTCATCTTCTCCAAACCTAAATTCCTAAACCTCTCTCTAAAACTGCCTTTGTTCTTCGGTTCCTTCGCCTCTAAGCTTTCTCAAATGGCCAACCTTAACCGTAGAAATGACCCAAACTTCTCCATGCAGTTACACAGGTAACGCAATCCGGTTGCTCTATTACACTCTGAGAAAGATCCTCATTTCTCAGAGGTTTGTTGATTTTTGACTCTGTCAAATTATTCCACCTCCCTTACCATTGATCATGTTCTTTATGAGGATCATGTGCTTGATTTTTGTTAGACATGTCAAGAGGTCATTATGGCTGGGGATAAGGCACTATCTACTATAGTGTGGGGGAGGACAATCTTCATCAGTCTAGCCATCATAAACACCCATCTTCAGCTGGATGATGAGGAAGGTGAGTTGTACTTTCCTAAGGAAGCCTTCAACCACTCCTTTGAGCAGATGGGCTATGAAGGAGATTTTTCTATCAAGACCTTTAGGAAAGGGAAGGTCTCCTCCCATTGGAAGTACCTACTTCATGTGGTCATCCACAGCTTGTCCAACAAGCATGGGGGATGAGACCAGATTCCTGAGGATCTCCCTTTCATAGTGCATGGAATGGTTCAAGGGGTCAAGTTCAAGTACTCTTAGTTTGTTTATACAAATTTGCTTGCTAACTTGGACTCCTTAGAACATTATATGTTTCCTAGATATGTTCAACACATTCTCAACTGTGAACTGGGCTCATAGTTGAGAAAAACAAGTAATATTCTAAATTGGGACAGATGAAGCCCAACATCTTTAAAATTTTAAAGAAGCCAATTGTTGGTTTCTCTGGGGTAGAAACAAACCTTGTTCGCAAAATGTTAGAGCTCATTGCTCGAGGTGACAACCTAACAACACAAGCTAGTGTTGAACCCACACCTTCTACCTCTCAACCACCAAAACAACAACAAATCACTCTCAGCTACAAAAGAAAATCTAAACGAACCCCTGCACAAGTTACTCAGTTTGTGCAGGCCCCCATATTACTACCCACATAGGAGGAAGTGGACACTAGAGCTCCTACTTCTCCTTAGGTGCAAACCATCCCATTACTTAACCTATCAGTCCTGAGGTTACTCATGCTCAGACTTATGAGATCATTAGCCTAACAAGCTTAAGCCTTCACTCAAAGTCTCAACACTCTAGTAAACAACCCTCAGGGGAAAGTTACCATCCCTAGCCTTTAGATCTCAACCAACCAATTCCTAGCCTTGATTTCTATGATAATGAAGATTTGGGAATTCAGTGTGTATCATAAGTCTCTCTACTATTCTCAAACTCAAAGAGAGATGAGTTCTCCTTACTCTCCTATGTCTAGCCCACATCATTCACCCACCACTGAGGTGGATCTTTCTAACTTTGCTCAGGAAGTCCATATGGAAGAGGCTCTCACTTCTACAAGTGATTACATCTTTAAGACCTCAACCATGGCAACTCAGCCCACTGATACTCCATCTAAAGTAGTCAGTGGGCAGAAGAAAACTAGCAGCCAAAAACATCATGTTGGTGGTGAGATTGAGGACTTTGGTCTAATTATCTCATCCTCCAATGAATCTTCTGATGAAGAAGAGGGGAATCTGAGACTAAAGGTGCAAAAACTATCAAAAACATGCACCCATCTATTCTCTAAGGTTAGTCACTTGGAATCTCAGGTGACTACCTTACATAATAGGGTCAGTGATCAGCAACTTGAGATTTCTTATCTTAAGAAGTAACTAGGTTTGGAGACCTTTAAGAAGAGCTCAACCAGGAACACAAGAACCTATAAATGTGATTGACATAACTCCTAGCTCACCTATGCAATAGGGTGATGCTACCAAAAAAGGGGAGAAAGTCAATACAATCATAGAACCTAGGAGTCATCATAGAGCATGGACTTGAGGACTCACCATCATGAATTAGCTCTATAAGGCCTACAGCTTCTCTTGAGTCTATAGGAGTTCAGTCGGTACAGTGTCTTTCGCTTGCAATTGTCCATACTCAGCAACTTCCTCAAGTTCACATTGATGTGGACTCTATAAACACCTTCATTCAGAGTCTTTTGAGGAAGGCATTCCAAGGGCTGTGTCATCTACACCTCAAGGAACTTTCAACTACATCATAGGGTGGATGTATGATGCTAATAGAAGAGCCCTTATTCTTCAAAGAGTTTAAGGGCAACAAGAAGTCTTCAATTTTTTGACCTTGAACTACTATGAAGGTCTTGACCTTATTAACATGCCACTTGTCAATCCAATCCAATCTAGCCAAGCTGACAAGTTCGCTCAAAGGATTCAAGATAGGATTATTGAAGAGTTTAGCCTCAGAAGGAGACAAAGGCAATCAGGTAATGTCATTGGTCAAGTGGATGTTGAGGCAGACCCTAAGATTAATTTCAAGGGGAAAACCTTGACTGAAGGCCTAGTGATTGAACCTGAGAGCCCTGTCACACCTAAAAACTGCTTGAGAAGTCCATTCTCTTAATGAGACACCTGTTGGTGAAGGTGCATCTCAACCTCTCTCTAGCCAGAGCTTGGATGGTCCACCAGGCAATGAAGGCCAAAGTTCTCTCCATCCCGAGTCACAAAAGTTTGTGAGTGAAAAATGGAAAAAGAAACTAAATTTTGAGGAGATTGAGGAGGAGAGAGAAAGAATAAAAGGATGTTAAGGGGAGAAAGTTCCTCTGTTGGGTCTGCTGGCTTCATGGAAGCTACAATTAGGGCTGCTCCCAGACTGAACACTGAAAATGATGAGTTGAGGGCAGCCATGATTGCTTATTTATAGACCATAAACTATGATATTGATAATATCATCTCCCTCCCCTTAGAGGAATTAAATGAACATGATGACATGGAAATGTCAAGAGAAAAGAAGGAGGCAAAGGATGCAAGACTGCCTTTTCAAGTTAAGGAAGAGATTGAAAAGGCTCTACAAACATGTTCCTACCCTTTCACCAGTTCAAGAAAGTCCTGTTCAAGAGGCTGTGGCTCCACAAGAACCTCAGGTTGAAAAAAAAAATGATAGGATCAACATTATCAACTACCTGAGTGCCACAAGCCTATATCAGGCAGATGTACTTCTTCCCTTGTCCTTTGAGTACATAGAGTTGAGTATCTTAAGTAGCTTGAACTTGAAGTACTCAAAGAAATAAAGACAACAAAGAGAAAGATCAGAGAAGAGGTTGCAAAGACAAGAGACGTCATCCAAAAAAGTATGAAGAAGTTTGTTGATAGGCAGAGGATGATGAGCTTCTTGAAGCTGTATGGATTCTTCGGAAGGAGACTTGGCCCTATGTCTCTATCTAGTATGGATGAGCACATTAGGGTGATCAAGCAGAAGATCAAACGAGGAGAACTTGTTGACTTACACACCCTACCAAGTCAGGTCCCTCAAGAAGTGGTGGTTAAGGTTGAACCTTTTGAGATAACATAACTTGGACCACCTACTGAGTCTAAACAAGCTTCATCTTCTAATCCACATTAGGGTTCTGTCCTCTCTTAATCTGAACTTGTGAGAGAGGAAAATCCAACTGAGCAAGACAAAGATGATTAACAAGGTGCTACAGACCAGTCTTCTCAGTTAAAAAATTCAAAGAGAAGAAAAAGGATGGCTTCTAAACCAAAGTCTAAGAAGAAGAAGAAGAAAGAGGCATCCATCTCCAATCTCAAGATAAGTCAAAGCATCTTGAGAATGTGCAACAAAGGAAAGCTCCACCTACTCCAATCCAAACAGCTCCTCTAGCATCAGGAAGACCCATCTTGTCCTGGACTTACTCTACTAATCTATAAAGATGGCATGTCATCAGAGATCAGGGTGTTGAAGATGTCTACACATGGAAAGACATGTTCAATCTACCTTTGTATGATCTCTTTAAGATGAGAGAAGACATTGAGAGTCTGAATGATCCTAACCATCTTATGAAGAAAGGCATGGTCAGTATCAAAATGAGGACTGTCAATATTTGAAGTCTTCAAATATTTTGGCAGCATCAGCCTTGGGGGAGTTTGTAAGGATTCATATAGGCTGATGCAACCCAAAACATCCAAACTGTCCTACATGCATGCACAAAGTGCTAAAGTGGAATGCTTTGGAAGTTTCACATTCTACATTAGAAAACATTCTAAATGTGAAATATTCTGAAGCCAAGCCCAGTATCTTCCGAAGCCAAAAACGAAGTCTTCTGAAGCTTTAGAGACAAAGTTTTCTGAAGCCAGTTTATGAAGAGATATTTATTCCGAAAACTTTTGAGTACATGCTTTATCTAATTTACCTTTTACCATAAAGCTGGACTACCTTTCCGCTGCAACTCTGGTTGACTCACCAACTTGTGAAAGGTCCATGCTTTTGATAACTGTACATTAAAGACTTGAGTTTGTTTCTTTCTACTTTATATACTTTTATCCTTTTTGTAATATATGAGGATGTGAACTATGACATGTCATAGTCACTAGTCAAAAGGCAATCCGCCTTTTGACTCCACTTTGATTTTGTTGTTGTTTAGATCATGTATCCAGCTGGCCTTCAAAGTATGGCTGGCTGTAGGATGTAGTATGAAGTATCTTAGGTCCCTTGTAATCTTTAATCATTGTATGCTTTGTAACACTTGTAAGTAGCTTGAGATCAATGTACATCATTCTTAAAAACCAAACACTTGGGTTATTTTATTATTGTTCTTGTTCTAGCTTTCTATTACTTGTTTTACTTAGTATCAAGGTGACTGGTTGGCAGTTCCCCATTTGATCTGTTAAGTGTCTAAAACAGTTCTCCTCATTGTGTTTGTGTTGTAAGTGTCCAATCCCTTAAACGGTCCTGCAATATGTTTTCTTAAACTGTATTATTTTTTTAATGATGAATTTTAAAAACAAAATAATGATGAAATAAAATCATGTGTAATTAGTGTGTAAAATGTAATAATAAATAAATTAAGTAAACTAAAATAACATGAAATGCTATAAAACGAAACCATAAAGAAAATGTATCAATGGTTATTCATTTGTCATCGTGTTATCCATAGACAATAATTTTGAAAAACACATTGATAAATTAACATAATCGCATACATATATTATTATTATTATTATTCTATTATTATTATCATTGTGTACTAATTATTATTATTATTATCGTTATTATTATTACTATACATTATTTTATCATTATTATTGTCATTATATTGTAGGATAGATGTTTATCACTAACACTTTGTTTTTTCTCTCAAACTCACTTAACACATACGGTTTTAGATGAAGCAGAACTTTTTCTAAGAGTTGATAAATAATATTGTTGGACCAAAAGAACCAATGAGCCAAGATCAGAAAACCTCTAAGTCCCACATGGTATCACAACAACTGCTGAAAGACTCATCAGTAGTTTGACAAGTGCTGAAGACTTCAACAGCTGAAGATCAAGTGCTGAAGATCTCAACAGCTGAAGAATAAAGTGCTGAAGTACAACAGCTGAAGAACACAAGTGCTGAAGCACAACAGCTGAAGAACACAAGTGCTGAAGCACAAGCTGAAGAACACAAGTGCTGAAGCACAACAGAAGAGGTTACAAGTGCTGAAGATCAACCACTGATGTACAAAGTCTGAGGACAAAGACTGAAGACATCAGCTGATGATATCTACTGAAGTCATCAGCTGATGAAACACCTGAAGGTCAAAGTCTGAAGATCATGTACTGAAGCGTCAGTAGTTTGTCACAACTGCTGAAGAGTACTTCTTCAGTAGTTGTGATATCAGTAGTTTTATATTTCTAGTTTCAGTAGTTTTATAAAACGACTGAAGAGCTTGTTCTTCAGTCGTTGTAGTTTCAGTAGTTTTATATTTTGTACTTAACACGCTGATATGTTCTCAGTAGTTGTGAACATTTCAGTAGTTTGTTAAGAAAGTTATTTTTGTACTAGATCTGCCAGTTGTCACTTTCCGTGATAACAGCAGTGATTGTTGCACTCTATATAAGGAGTGACAACTTATTGTAATTATGATGAATGAGATGGGATGAATGAGATGGAATGAATGAATGAATGATTTGATTAGAAATATTCTACCTCTATAAACATTCCTTGAAATCAGAAATATATATTCTCTCCCTATAACCTTATGCGCTCTTAATGCTTACAAATATCGATTGCTTGCTACAATTTGTCTAATTCATGTTTGTATTCCGCTGCCTTGTATCCTAATACATCAAACTTGTGATCGCTGATCCTGTCAAATGGTATCAGAGCAGGTTCATCATTGATCGATCTAATAATGATCATTGAAACTGCTATCAAGATCTAAGTTTGATTGAATTAGCTTTCGTTTTTGCAAGAAACGGTTATAGAGATTGAATTTTCTGTATTTCTGCTCATTATCCTGAGATCTTTTCTGGTTCTCATTGAGTTTGTTTTGGTCTGTCTAAAATTTTTAAAAGTGGCTAAACTAAATTGTTTTTGAACTAAAAATGACTCCCTCCAATGATCCTCACAATACTGGTTCCTCAACCAAGCCACCTATGCTGGTTAGGAATGAGTATAAATATGGCAAAGACGTAGCTGCTCCACCTGTCTGTTAACAGCGCAGGGTGTGGACATCAATGGTACATGGTCCACACAAGCCTATGGTGAATAACCCGGAAACCAATCAAATGGTTCCGAAGAGGAGGGAGCAATACTCCGATGAGGATAAGAAGTTGCTTGAAATTGATGCAAAAGCCATGGAATTCTGGCCATGGCACTGCCAATGAAATCTATTCTGGGCTAATGCATCATGAAACTGCCCATGACCTCTGGAATGCCTTGAAAGAACAATTTGGAGGAACAGATGAGGTCTTGGCAAATATAGAGAAATTCTTGCCCAACAATATGAGACATTCTCTCATAGAAAGGGTGGCACTGAACTCAACAATATGAGCGGTTCTCTTGTTTGATCTCTGAACTAAAAATGGTCAAACTTGAATACACCAATATCAGATGAATAACAGATTTCTCAGATCACTGCCTGAGAGATGGGACACATATACTATTGTCCTACGCTCCAGTGCAAGTTTGGACAAACTATCTCTCACCCAACTCCATGGGAACTGCTCACGTTTGAGAGAGAGATAGAACAGAAGAGGAAAGTGTCTTCATCTGGAAAGCTCACTGAAGACTTTGTACCAGGCAACACTGCCTTGGTGGGTCATGAGTCAGAATATGCTTCATCTGAATGCCAGTATGATGAGCATATTAATTTCTCTTCAAGCACTTCTGATTCTGCATTTGTGAGTATTGATGGGCAGTTTACTGGGTGTAATAATGACAATTTATGCTTCATTATGGATGATCTCAAGGGGATGCTGATGATGACTTAGAAGAGATGGATATTTTGAGCCAAATGGCCTGATAAATATCAGATCTCAGAAGTTCTATAAAAGAACTGGAAGAAAATTCCCAGGACTCTCTGGCAAAACCGAAGTTGGTTTTGAGAAGAGCAAGTTGAGGTGTCACAAATGCCAAAGGCTTGGACACTTTGCAAGAGAGTGTAGATCAACTGGATCTAACTCCACTGCACCCTTTGTGACTTCCTGGCAATAGTCAACAACACAGAGGGCAACATCCTGTCACCTCTAGTCATCATCCTCAACAAAACTCCGGCATATTTTGTTCCTCAGGGTCAAATGCCATACCAGTACCCTTGTTATTACATGCCCAGCCAATTCAAGTTCAAGTTCTATGGCACCACAACCTCATGCACTACCAGAACCTCAGCCTTCCCAATCTCATCAACAATCTCAACCTCAACAACACAGCTTCTTCACCCCAGGAGTTGTTGACTGGAGCAGTTTACAGATGACTTGTCTGGTCATGATCAACTGTTCTCAGGTGCTGGTCAACATGGTGGTGACAGTCCTTTTGGGAATCTAGCTCTTATGGCTTTGGAGTCTGCTGATACTTCATTTTCTAATGCCTCTACACCTCAGGTATCACAGGTATCCTCTGAGGCAAAAGCCAAATTATGTTCTGAACCATGCATAGCAGCATTTGCTTCCATTCGAGAAGCAAATGTAGCTCTAATTAATAAGAACATTGAGCTAGAACAAATAATTTCCAAAAACAAAGCTGATTTTGAGTTTGTGCTCAAAGATAAAAATGATGAGATTTATAAACTGAATTGCCAAATAATTGATGATAAGGCTAGAGAAGATGTACTTCTAGAGAAGTACAAAAATCTCAAAGAAACCCTTGCAGTTACCCAGGTCGAGTGTGATAGATGGGTACAATCATGCAAAGGTTTTGAAATGCTTCTTAGTAAGCAATCTGCTTCAAATGTGAAGTTTGGAATTGGTTACAATCACACTGCTCCACCTACAGATTTTACCCCAAGAGCAGAGGTAGAATCTGATGGTGAGAGTGATACCAATCCATCACATCATGTGATCTACCTTCTGATACAGCACAATCAGAAGTAGAAGTCAGCATCAAGCCCTCTTTGAACCTATCAGCTGATGTTGATGGTTCAAATGCTGACATTCACATGATTAATGAGTTGATCAACTCAGGAGTTAATCCTGAAGGTCCTGAAAGGACTAGAGAGCAGGATTTAACACCTGAAGTTCAAACTTAAACTGCTGTCAGTACTGAAGAAAAAAACTGGCAGTAGAAAGAGTTTGAAGACTACTAAAGAGGAGTCAAGAAAGCAACCAATGCTTCCAAAGCATTGAAGAACAAGTCTTCTATTGCTTCACCCTCTTTAGTTGATGATCAACCTAAGATGAAGAAGAAACCATGTGAAGTATGTGGTTTGTTCAATCATCTTACAGATGATTGCTGGTACAAAAGAGGTTCCAAACTCAAACTAAAGAAGAAATTAAAGAGAAAATGGTAAAAATGAAAACTGAGTTTGAGACCACATTTGTTCAGCAACATCAAATCCTATAACCCTTAAGTCCTCAAAGAATCCAAAAAGGAAGGGGTTAAACAGGGGACAACTGAGAGTGCTCAGAAGAAGAAGGTGCAACATAGGAACTTATCAAACTCCACTAGCAATGTGTCTGATGAGCTGAAAGCTTTATCACAAAATCAGACACAGCTGGTGATGATGGTACAACATCTGTTGGGTAGAGTTAACCAACTAGATGCTCCTATGTTGAAACCACAGAAAAGGAGTCCAAGCCAAAGGACTCCTCTTCTACACCATCTTCTTCCTCTCAGGCTGTTGTTTCAAATAAACTTGTTAGTTTACCATCTATTGATGAGACCAGGCCCAAAACCAAAAAGTTTGGGTCTCTAAAACTAACTGATTGTTTATTATTGCAGGGTTCTTCAACATGCCAAAGTAGCATCTGGTATGTAGACAGTGGGGGATCTATGCACATGACTGGGAACAGCTCTCTTCTTCATGACTACTCTCAAGGAAAGAAGGATTTGTCTCTTTTGGCAATGATGCTAGGGGTTACATCATCGGTAAGGGCTTTGTCTCCAATGGAGAAATCAAATTTGATGATGTTAATCATGTGGAAAATCTCAATACAATCTCTTGAGTGTCAGTCAAATGTGTGATAAAGGCCATGTTGCCCTTTTCACCAGTCAAACTGTAGGATTCTGTCATCCAAAGTTTTGCACTTGATTGACAAGGTGTTGGATGATAACACTCTCCTGAAAGCCAACAGGACAGGAAGAGTGTATGCCTTAGATCTCTCTAAGAAGATAGATCTCAAAGGCAATCCTTGCCTATTTTCCAAAGCCTCTTCTCAAGAATCTAAACTGTGGCACAGAGGCTTGGTCATGTTAATCTCAAAAACATGAATCAGCTTACCCACAATAGTTTAGTCAGAGGCTTACCAATAAAGGAGTTCCACTGTGATGAAACCTGCACTGCTTGTTTAAAAGGAAAGCAGCACAAAGTCTCATTCCCTCCTATGAAGTGCCCAAGTCCACTGCCTGCTTGCAATTACTGCATATGGATCTATTTGGTCCTGTGAGAGTAATGAGCATGGCAAAGAAGAAATACTGTCTGGTAATTGTGGATGATTACTCCAGATTTGTATGGACTTTCTTTCTACATTCAAAGGATGAGGCTGCTCAGAAGATTATTCACTTTGTGCTGTACATTGAGAAGCAGTATTCCCTTCCAGTCAAGTGTATTAGGAGTGATAATGGAACTGAGTTCAGAAATCATACACTTGATGACTTCTATCTTTCAAAGGGAATCAAAAGGCAGTTCAGCATTCCAAGGACTCCAGAACAAAATGGAGTAGTGGAGAGAAAGAACAGGACCCTCATTGAAGCTGCAAGGTCCATGCTGGCTGACTCAGGTTTGCCACTGACCTTTTGGGCTGAAGCTGTCAACACAGCTTGTTATGTGCAAATAGAGTTTTAGTAAATCAGAGGTTGATGAAGACTCCATATGAAGTTCTCCATCATTTGGCTCCTCTGATTTCATTTTTCAAAGCATTTGGGTGTCCCTGTTTTATTCTCAACACAAAGGATCAACTCCATAATTTGATCCTAAGGTGGATGCAGGGTACTTTGTTGGTTATTCATCTACTTGCAAGGCATACAGAGTCTTCAACTGCAGAACAAAGATGGTTGAAGAAACTCTACATGTTAAGTTTAATGAATCTCCAAAGGACAAGATTCCACAAAGTCCTGTGGAGTTATTTGATTTGGACATACTGCAATATGTTCCTTATCAAACTCCTGCTGTTGCTCCTGTCAACAGTTCACCACCTGGTGGTACTGCTGATGATGAATGATTGCAGTACTCACCTCTTCAGGTTTAGTGATCAGCTGCCTGACTCAGCTAGACCTGATGTTCCTGTAGCTCCAGTAGCACCATCCACAACAAATGCTGATGAGATCTCTTCGAATTCAACTTCCTTTGAATTACCATCCACTGATTGGTTTCAAGGAAATGATTCACCATCACCATCTGTTGTTGCTGAGCCGCTACAAACACTTGCACAGATCTCATTGTGTATCAAGATCTGAAGAATCACCCTATGTCTCAAATCATTGGTGATATCACTGCTGGGGTATCAACAAGAAGTCAATTGTCAAATTTCTGCTTCTATGCTCTCTTCATCAGTCAGCAAGAGCCAAAGAATTATCACATTGCTTTAAAGGACAATGGATGGGTTGATGCCATGCAGCTTGAGCTTCTTCAGTTCAAGAAACAGCAAGTGTGGGAACTGGTTCCTCTACCTCCAGGTAAGTGTGCAATAGGCACTAAATGGGTGTTTAGGAACAAAACTGATGAAAATGGGCTTATTGTTAAGAACAAGGCCAGACTGGTTGTTCAGGGGTTTGCACAAGAAGAAGGTATTGATTATGATGAAACCTTTGCCCCTGTAGCCAGACTGGAAGCAATTCGATTGTTTTTAGCTTATGCTGCTTATCAAAACCTTAAAGTTTTTCAAATGGATGTCAAAAGTGCATTTTTGTATGGTAAAATTAAAGAAGAGGTTTATGTATGTCAACCTCCAGGCTTTGAGGACAATAAACATCCTAATTGGGTGTATAAGCTTGATAAAGCTCTTTATGGGTTAAAACAAGCTCCCAGAGCCTGGTATGAGACATTATCAAACTTTCTTCTGGAAAACAATTTCACTAGAGGCTCCATAGATAAGACTTTATTCATTAAGAAAGCTGGGCAACATAATCTACTTGTTCAAATTTATGTAGATGATATCATTTTTGCATCCTCTGATCCAAAGTTGTGTGATGCCTTTACAAAGTTGATGCAACAGAAGTTTGAAATGAGTGCCATGGGAGAATTACAGTTCTTTCTGGGGTTGCAAATCAAACAAAAGGCTGATGGAATTTTTATTCATCAGTCCAAATATACAAAAGATCTTTTGCAAAAGTTTGATTTACAAAACTGTAAGCCTTGTTCTACTCCCATGAGCAGCACCACACAACTGGACACAGATCAGAAAGGTAAAGTGGTTGATGAACACTTTACAGATGTATGATTGGGTCCTTGATGTATTTACAGCTTCTAGACCAGATATTATGTTTGCTACATGTTTTGTGCTAGATTTCAGGCTGCACCTAAAGAGTCTCATCTGATTGCAGTCAAGAGGATCTTTAGATATCTGCAAGGCACTCCATCTCTAGGTTTATGGTATTCTACCGGACATTCGGGTAAATTAGTTGCTTTTTCTGACAGTGACTATGCAGGGTGTAAGTTGACCAGGAAATAACACTTCTGGTGGATGTCAATTCCTAGGCAACTGCTTGATTTCTTGGCAGAGCAAGAAACAGACTTCAGTTGCTACATCCACTGCTGAAGCAGAGTACATTGCTGCTGCAAGTTGTACATCTCAGGTACTCTGGCTTCAAAACCAACTTTTGGATTATGGCATTACAGAGACTAAGACTCCATTGTTAATGGATAGTGCTTCAGCTCTTTGCATTGTCAAAAATCCAGTCCAGCACTCTAGGACCAAACATATAGAGATCAGACATCATTTTATAAGGGATTGTTTTGAAAAAGGTCTGATTGATCCTAAGTTTGTGCCTAGTGCTGATGAGCTTGCAGACATTTTTACTAAGCCTTTGGATAGTTCAACTTTCCAAACCTGGTGTTAAGGCTTGGTATGCTGCAGCTAGAATAAGTGACAACTACTGATGATCTTAGTAATTCATACTGATGATCATGAGTACCTATGTCACATATAAGTACTGATGAGCTCTTTTAACCTCAGTAGTTTTATAACTACTGAAGGCTAAATGTCTCACAAGTACTGAAGTACTTCATCTGTTCTAAACTACTGATGCAGTTACAACTACTGCAATCAGTAAAAACAGATAAGTACTGATGTCCTATGAAACAACTGAAATCAGTCAAAAAGACTGATGAATGTGTTGAGGACAGGTTGAAACAGCTGAAAAGCTACAATTGACGAAAACAACTGAAGAGAACTTTCTCTTCAGTCGTTTGTACAACTGCTTTTCATTTTAAACAACTGAAGCAAACCACGTCTTCAGTAGTTTTATAACTACTGATGACTAATACCAAGTCTTCAGTGTTTACAACAGCTGATGACAAAACCACTGTCTTCAGTAGTTTCATAACTACTGATGACAACACAAGTCCTCAGTTGTTTCAATCATCTGAAGTCAAAACCACGGTCTTCAGTAGTTTTCTAAACTACTGATGCCTAACACCACGACTTCAGCTGTTTCAACGTCTGAAAGGATAATACCATGTCAACGGTCGTTTAAAACTACTGATGACTAACACCCACATCCTTCAGTCGTTTCCTTACCCGTATCCTATATATATCCCAACCTTAGCTCTCAATGCTTCATCTTCTTCAAACCTAACGTTCCTCTCCAAAACTTCCATCCTCTCCATGGCGTCTATGCAAATTAAACCGCGACACAACTGTGTTGCCTACCTCACCAAATCGCCGATCTGGACTAAGTTCGATACTGCTATCGATCTTATGGTTCAGTCCCAATACAACACGGCATTTCTTCTGAATCCCACATTACATGCCGAATCCTTGCACCAATTTTGGATGAACTTACTATTACCACTGGGAGAGCAACACCATCCCTCCAGTCGGTCGTCAACAACAAAGATAGTCATCACTCCTGCAATAATCCGCCAAATTCTTCAACTGAATGATGCTACTTCTCCTGCTGGATATCCGAAGGGCACCATAGATCTATCCTTTGCCAACATGGATATCAAGGCGATCTCAGTGCCTCCACTATCATGAAGAAACACTTTAATGACGCTGAGCGCCTGATTTTTCACATGGTGAATGTATGTTTGGCCCCTAAGACGTCGTCTTGGGATCAAATGTCGACAAATGGCAGCAGGTAATGTATTCTATTCTTGAGCAACAACCACTAAATTTTCAGAAATAATATTTTAGAGCTCAAGGATATGGCTCAAAAACTAACTGCCAACCGTTGGATACTATATCCACGGTTCATAATGGCCATCATTACAAACCAGCTTAATGCTGAGGGACTTGTTGGCTTGGGAGTCCCTGCTACGGCTGTTCTGCCGGAAGTATACTCCCGGCACAACTCTGACCGGACACTCAAAATGGCTGCCAAGCTGCGAAAACCCACGCAGCTGGAACCCACAGCCACCACCTCCAAATCAAAGTCCCCACCAAACCCACCAAAAAGAAACCCAAAACGGCTACTCAGGGAATTGAGTCCCCTGAGGACCCCTGCAACACAAACGCAGGATATATCCACTAGTCCACCCCCTAGTGGATACAATGACTCCTCCAGCCACAGCCGCTCAGGCTTCCTCTCAACAGGAGCCTGCAGCAACCACACAAGGGGCACCCATATCTGGATCTTCCTCACTTGAGGAGATTGCCATTGAAGAGCACCAACCTCCCCAGGTGCACACTGCTTCTATCCCCTCACCCCAAACACCCGCCCCTCACAGCCCAACTTTAATAGTTGCACAAGTGCTGACTCAATTGCACTCCTCACCCCCTCCCCAGAAACCACTTACTACTGGGAATACCTCTACAATTGAGGGGGAGGAACACAGTGCACTTGAGAACCCACAGCACAGGGGTTTCCCACTTCTATCTCCTGGTGTAGACAAGGAGCTTAGAATATCTAGTGAGGCTGCCACCTCCTCTGACTCAGCACATGACCAGAGTGAGGCTGGTAACATTGCTAAGACCTCACTAGAGGCAACGCTGATGATGGACATTGTCCTGAGGCTGGAAGTCCCCAGTACCAAGCACAAGGGGCACATGCACCAACTGTCTACACCAGATGCATGTAAATCCTGCTCTAAGCAGGAGGTCAGATGATTCAGCTTCGGCTGATGATGACCTGGGCTTTTTCTATGATGTTCTTGCCCAGAACACATCCTTGAAGAGAAAGTCAGTAGGCTGCAAAACCTACTTGACCAACTCTCACAAGGAGCAAGACCATCTGCCTCTACCCACCACAGATGGCACCTTCACTTGAAGGTTTCCCAAACACTGAGCCACTCCACAAATCAACCACCTGCCTCTGCTTCAGGCCCTACTTCTCAGGAACAGAACCCTCCTGAGCAAATAGGTGCTGTACTCCAAAATTCCCTCCCTCTCATCACACCCATAATCACTGATATAGTGATCAAAGCCATGATGAGAGGCTTTCCTCAACATACACCCCTTGGTTGATGCTGCTGTCCAAACAACTTTCTGGCGGTCAAACCCTTCCTCCAATGCAACCAAAAAGGGGAGAGTACGCAGTCAGTGAAAGCAAAGAAGAAAGAGGGAGTATGAGGAAGAAGGAAAGGAGAAAGAAACAGAAGGGATACTACTGGAACTAGTTGGAGTTGAGTGAGCACCGATGAGAGAAGGCTGAAGATAAAGCCTTGGAGCTACTGATAAAAGAGGCTGATGCCGAACACAGCAGATCAATGGACAACATCATTGATCAGCTGTTTAGGCAAGCCCATGACACCAATAAACTTGACTCTGAGATTCGACGACTAGAGATTGAAGAAATCCAGAATAGATGGGCAAGTTATGAAGTGTTAGAAAGAGAAAGGCTTGAAATCATGATCAGATTTATTGCAAAATATCTTGGAAGATCAATGATCGAAATCAAAGCTTGGTCCAGGGACAGTATCTTGGCAATCACCACAAGATCTGTTCGTCTGAAGCATATACTAAGGGGCTTGTTATTGAAGCTTTGAATGAAGCGTGCTGGGAGCAGGACTGAGCTAGCCAAGCAATCAAAAGCCACACTCACCTCAAGGATGCTAGAACAGCCTGTCAACATTCCCACACAAAACCACCAAAAACACAACCCACCAAACCAACTCCCTTACCCTCAAAACCCATAGCCGATGATATACCCTTGAAGAAGAAGAGAAGGATATTGAGGCTAGAAGATGATGAGAAGATGATGAAGATAGGCTGCCGCTCTCAGCTGTGATTCAGTTGCCTAAGGCCACAAGTCACTCCTCAGCAATTACTCCTGAAGTCCAGAGACAAATGGTTAAAGTGAAGCTAGAAAGAAGAGCTTCATAAACAGCATGATGAGGAATTGCTGAAGAGAGTTGACAAAGCTTATGCAGCCACATCTTCTATCATCAATATGAAGAAGCAAGCCCTCAGACTTACTACACTCTCAGGCATACCTTTCAATATCAAAAGGAAAGAGTGAGGATTTGGCCTGATCCCAGGGTCTCTCACAGAATTCATAAGAACAATATACCTCAGAGATACATTGGCCAGGTGAAAAAGATCGTAGATGAAGTGATCTCTCTGGTCTTTGTAGTTTCACCCTGGGAAATCCTAGAAGACTTCAAGAAGGCCTACAAAGCTAATCTAACCCCTCAGAAGATGCTGGAAAACAAAATAGTGAAAAAGGGGTTAGTTTACAAGAGGCTTGAGGAAGTCAGGAAAAATGAGCTCCAGTTGTTCCTAGAGGGTACACCCCGATGAGTTTGCTTACAGAATAATAACAACTGTGGAGCTAAAGAATGGAAACAGGCCAAATACCTGTCTGAGTATGGGCCGAATCATTGTTTGAAGGAGGTGCTGAAGAGCTAACCATGGAGGAACAAATCACCTTCCTTGAGGCCTACACAAGAGAGTCGTACAGACTCATTATGGGGAAGTGAATCTCATGAATGGGATAACAACTCTGTGTCCTGTTCCCCAAAAC